>JBBKCR010000148.1:13156513-13166802 GCA_037577295.1 Ladigesia roloffi | reverse complement strand
TAGATATCATTCAGGAGGGTTAAATGTGACACATTATAATGCAAACAGTCCCTTATAACTGCGGAAATACCTTTAAAAGAAAATTAAAACTGAGAACATGGAGTTTTCAATCTGCCAAAAGTGATTGCAGCTTATAACCTGTGACAGTCACAAGTTATAAGCTGTAATCACTTTTTGGCAGCTTGAAAAATGCATATTATCATTTATAATGTTAATTTTCAAGGTATTTTAGCAGTTATAATGGTCTGTTAGCAGTATAATGTGTCAAATATAACCCTCCTGAATAATATCAAGCAAGTTATTCTAGGCGCTACAGCTTTAAGAAGCTGAGTGCGCTCCCGCGGACGGCAATCAAGTTCTGGCAGACGATCACTTTTTGGCACAACACCGTCTCCTCTTTGGGAGCCGTTCCAGAAGAAACGTTTCTCTGAAATAAACCGAACTTTCCATCACTAGTAAACTAACGAGTGAAGCTGCTGTTGTATTAACTGGAGTAGCAGCGCCCGCTGTCTACAGCCACGACCGTCCAAAATAACGCTCCCTGAAAATTACTCAATCTCGTGAGTTTACCAGTCTGGTCACAGGTCTGGACAGAACATTCACTCGGTCCGGATCCAGACCGCGGTCCGCCATTTGGTGATGCCTGATGTAGACCAATCCTAAGGCCCAGACTTAAGTTCTGCACTCTCATTAGTATTTATAGCAGTTACAACATAAGAAAGTTTAATTAATAACATTTTGTGACAGAGAAAGCATGAGCAAGGCATGAGGATAATATTGATCATTGATTTTTCTTTTCAAAACATCTTTGGTTGGATTTGGATTTTAAGAGAATTTAAAGCTATAGTTAAACAAATAATTTAATTGCTAAATGTAGCCCTTACTCCAAATGCAATCAAGGAGTCGTGTTTGGTGTTTAAAATTTTCTTTAGTTTTGAGTCTATAATATATCATGAACTTGCCACGGATCACATGGAGTTGTTAAGTAATTTCAAATAGACTAGCTTATGTAGTTTCTGACACAGAATGAAAAGGTTGCATGTCCACAAAAATAGGCAAAACCTGGACAAAAATGAAAGCTTTAAGGTACAGTTTTTAGCTACACAATGTACATTATTTCCATTGTTGGGGAAAACGTTAAGGCTTGCAGTGTTAGAAACCACAAAGGGAAGTCTATCTAAAATGACACTAACAAGAAGCCATAGGCACGCATTACTTGATAGGTATATTGCCATTGCTATAAACTTATGCATTTAATGAAATACCAACGTTTCCCATTAAATCGGGGTTTCTGCATGCCCTTTTCTTCATCAATATGAAATTAGGACTGACCACAACCAGACATCCAGCCCTGGATCCAGTGCCATGTCTGTCAGAATACAGCCTTTTATCGTTTTATTGTTTATTAAATGAATGCTTAAGTCCAACACAAATTCAATCAGAGCCCATCTCTACATTCCCCTTTCCTACCACAACTGTCTTTTAATTTTCCTTTTTTTGAAGGCTAACGTAGTTATTCATAAAGATGTATCTTTTCTATTTCTCTCTCTTTCCTCACAAAAAAATCAGCTTAATTTATTTTAATCTGACCTACATGGAAAAGAAAACACATTGGCATGTCAGCACATGCATGCATACACATGCACACACAAAAGACATTCACTCTCCAAGTTTATCATTAGTCGAACACAGGCCAACAGTCATCCATCCAGCCAGTGTGTACACGGCCCACAATACAAGCCATAGCATTTTAGTTCAAATTACCCTGTAGTGAGGACTCGTGCCAGAAAACACATGCATGCATATAATATTGTGCCCATGTATTTAGACATATTTAGACAACACTTTCCTGAACCATGCCAGCAGTGTTTACAGACAGTTTATGCACTGAACCCAGTTAGAGAAGACTGATGGAGAAAAACAGTTCTGTAATATTGTGTCTCTAAGAGGATGACCACCATTCCATGCCAGTGTCTGTTACATTTCTACACAAGCACACCACATTATTTAATGAGGAAAAGTGTAAAAAGGCTTTCAAAACACTGCGGTAATCAACACCCTCCTCTTGCAATGTGACCAGATGGAAAAACAATATTAGAAACTCAACATAGGTAATTATTGCCATTTTGTTTAGAAGTGAATAAGTAATTTTTTTATCTTTGAATTGTTCTGTAAACACTACATCATTTCCTTATTTTGATGTTTTGTCATTTCCTTTAAAATTATGCTTTAAATAAAAATATTTTTATATATTGAAATTACAAATATTGTCAACAGTTCTTAAAAAGAGAAAGCTGTTCAGTTCAATGCATGCTTCTATAAAAAATAAAACCTGAGAAACAAAACAATTTGCCATGGTCTCTTACTTTTGTCCAGAACTGTATATTTGTGTGTGAGAGAGACCAAAAGTGCCCCAAAAACAGCAAAAAGGCACCTTTACAATACTTGCATTTCTCAACATAACTGCTTAACGTCTCCTATGTTTTCTAGTAGAGCCGTTGGGAGCCTCAGGGGCCAGAGACTAGCAGCCTCAACACTGTAACCCTGTTTGTTTAGCAGTTAATTAATAACAGACCCATAAAACTGAGAGAGAGAGAGAGAGAGAGAGAGAGACAGAGAGAGAGAGAGAGAGACAGAGAGAGAGAGAGAGAAAGAGAGAGAGAGAGAGATGCATGTGAAACAAAAGAAAGAGAATCCTAAGAAGAGAGGAGGGGGCATTGAAAGAAAGCAACAAAGAAAGAGGGAACAAGAAAGAAAGAGAAAAACAGGCTTAAAAACAAAGATAGAACAATGCAGACATATATACATATATATAAATACATATGCAATAGAGAGTAAAAGAAAGAGAGAGAGAGACAGACAGACAATGAACAAATCAATACAGAGGTGCAGCAGTGTGCTCTGTGACCATAACTCAGTATCTTGTGCCATATTCTCCTGTTTCTAGATAACAAACCAACTGATCAGACATGCATGTGGGCACCTCCCATGCCACTTGCTAGGGTAGAGGTTCACAGAGTGGCTTTGCCTAAATTGATTGGAGGCACATACTTCACAACAAGGGTTTGAAATGAATGAACTATTAGGGAAAAATTAATTCAAAATACAATATATAGAGTTAAGTTTAAGCTCATGTCTGACACACAATATCGCCAGTAGGTATTTTATGAAGCTGTTTTAATATAAAAAAATTTTTGCCTGTTGATCAAAATGTCACGAACACACATTCTAATTGGTTAAAAAGGAATAAGAAATGCAAGCCGTGGGCTGCACAGCGCTACTCATCAATATATTTCCCAGAAATCATTCCACTCTAAGCACTTCTGTGGAGGACAGGAAGCCCTGTAAGCAAGGACAAAAACAAAATACGCCAAATAATAATACTAATATTTAATAGTAACAAAACAGAAGGATAGGCAAAAAGGCCTAAATGATATGAAATGCACAAACTAATTTTCACTCCTAGTTTACCCGTGACTACAGAAAACAGATTGTACACAGACCGAGTGAAGAACAAACCATAGTGAATCGCTCACGTTTCAGTATCTGTCTGTCTCTAACATAATTCATTGCAACGAGGGCTCCCCCCATGTTAAACATCCAAAAACGTCTGTGTCTGTGAGAGGGAAATGGTAAAAAAAAGGAAAATCTAGGGAGTGGGGGTAACTGAACAGGCGAGGTAACTGAAGGTTAAAGTTATTTATGAAGACAAAATGAGGAAGTATGCCAAATTTCACTCCCCCCCCACCTCTGCTTCAACCTCCCCCTCCCTGCCTTATCCTTTTATCCAAGGCGGTGAATAAGAGAAGAAGAGAAACAGGTTCTGCAGGCTCACAGTTCCCCAACTGAATAACATGTTGCAAAACAAGCCTGAAAAAAGACTGAGGGGGGAAGAAAAGTGCAACATTGTTTACAAAAACACTTACTGTGTGGGGTAGGTGTCAATAATGGCCCACTAGCTGAGCAAAGTTATGTCAGTCATTTAGCTCTGTAAGGCTCTGAAGTTGACTGAAATATTTCATTTGATGCTGTGAGAATATGATATTTATCATATCAATAACATATTTATAACCTTCCATTTTAGACCAGTTCACAAATATGTGTCTCTCAGCTCTGTCTCTCTCATACATACACCGACCCCTAAAAACAATGCACAAACACACCCAGTCACACAGGGGCATCTGCTGCAGAACCCATACTCGAGGTGCCATATGGTCAACACCAGGAGAGCATAGACTTATGACTAGCCAAGAGACAGCTAAAACACCCTGCATTATAAAATGGCTTACATGGGTGAGAGGTGACTAATCAGTGACATGTCTGTAGCCATTAACCCCTGGAAAAGACAAGCTCAATTCTGAGTCAGAACTCATAGATTATTTCAATTTCACCAAGACTCTACCTGGAATGGCAAAAAAGGCAAAAATGATAGAAAAACAACATAGAAAAAAGCTATAACGTAAATATTATAGACATTATAGAAGTAAATATCCTCCGAAATTGTTCTTCAGGTGGAAATGATAAAGCCCCATGATTTGAAAGACACAGACCCCCTGGTTCACACACACCCAGCTAGTCTTTCAATTGGCTAGTCAATATTACAGGCTAATTATATCCCCTTACTAAATTTCTTACATTAACATTGTAAAATAAACTCTATAGGCTGCATTGATGTTTGCAGGAGCTTATTGTCAGCTGTTCTAACCACCGCTTTGGGTCAATGGTACTTCTTGTGAATTTAACCATAGAGCTGCTGGAGCTGTGCTATGTTTATTTCTACTATCCAGTGAATCCTCTGAACATGAGTTTGGGAAAAAAGTTCAGCCAACAAAGTCCAACTGTTAGAACCATGTAAAGTTCAACTGCCTAGCGATCACCTGCATCATGTTTTTTAACCGGTCAAAATAATAGAGCAGGGGTGGGCAACTCCGGTCCTGGAGGGCCAGAGTCCAGCACGTTTTGGTGATTTCCCTCCTCAGATACACCTGGTTCAACTTGCCAGCTAATTGTCAGGTTTAGTGAATGTGTTTGAGGAGGAGAACCAACAAACTGTGCAGGACCGGAGTTGCCCACCCCTGTAATAGAGGAAATAGAGGAAGCTGACACGTCAAGCGTTCAAGGTGACACGCGCTACAGCATGTCTTACTTCCATCTGGCATACGTATAAATACATTCAAATTCTGTTCATTTTTGGGCAGTTACTTTGTGCAACAACACACAATATTCTGAACATTATCTGTTGCTTTAACATAAGGTTTTTAAACTATTTCATGTGCTTTGTGTCCAGCAGCAAGGATTTGTACAGTCTGAAGTGACAGGAGTGATCTATGGGAATATGAGAGGGAAGATTTAGACAATGAAGCCCTTAACATGCACAGGCATTGACCAGCAGCAGCCCCTCTAGTCCCAATGCACCATGGCCATGTTTGCACACAGGCACACCTCCACCCCCTACACACAGTGATTGTGATCTGAAAGCGCACTGCATTAATGGAGGGCAGCCATCCAAGCAGGACAACTGGAGCAGCAGATGGTCATCTTTCTTTCAGCCAAGTGTGTATTGGTTTTTAGTTAAAATATTTGTCCCTTTCATTGTCTCCTCAGCTTACTTCATCCCTTTGCATCTGATCTAATACCGCAGCCCACTAAACAACAACTTACAACTCTCAGTAAACATAATGAACAGGTAACATCATTTCCTCATGGAAGTATCAGGTTTGGTAGAATGAGAAACCTAAGAGAACATCCAGGGAAAACTCAAGCAGACAGACAGAGAAAAACGGAGGAAATCTGGATGGAAAGCTTCATTTCCTGTTGACAAGCTAAGGGTTTAAGAGTGTGAAACGGTTGATTTGGAGAATGTGTATTCAACTAAAGTAAGACAAGAAGGGCAACATGCCCCCCATGCCCCCTTTCCCTTTGTTACATGCACACAAACACACACGAGCATTCCGTACCAAGTTACTTCTCAAAGATGAAGAGCATTAAAAAGAACAAACATATATACAAAGGTGCAGATTATGTACACATACATATATACAAACATACAAACACACAAACAAAAACACAGTCATTGGTGTATGAACGGGAGAACTGTGTGCTCTACTTATAAGTTTCCTCCTAGAAAATTTGTTTGTTTTGAACAAGAACGTTACATCAGGTTTCTGGTACGTACCCCTCCCCCTTTCTTGGTGGAGTTTCTTCACATAGAACATTTTCTCTCTCTATCCTTCTCTCATAGCAGTCTCCCCCCTCCCCCCAAGCACACTCTCTAAGAAAACATGGTGTTGATCTCCTTTTGGCTGTCTCTACTTGCTTCTTCACAGAGTGTCAGCCCTCACTGATTAAAAAAAAATCACGTTTTCTGTTTTTGCCTTCTCAGAAGAACAGCTGGAATACACAGAATGGTGGTTTCAGCAGCCCAGGGGCAAATATAGTTAAATGCTATTCTCACAACCTCTGCACATGCTGCACTTAGGCTTTCAACATACTGCACACACTTGCAGATGTCTTTGTGTATAGATGTGCTTGTGCAAAATAACAAGGTAATCAGCAAAATGATGTTTGAATTTTTACTGCTTACTTTAAACAAATTCTAGTTGGTCCTAGTTCCTCCCAGACTGGCAAAATAATTTGTTCAGAAAGCGTAATGTTTTACTTTTTCAAAACCACTTATTTTTTATTACCGAGGTTAAGGTGCATAAGGGTCTTACTGTGTATTTATAATTACATTAACACATACATTAACAAAATTAACCAAACATTAACAAAATAAGAGTGAAAACATTTCCTCACAAATCATGTAAACAAACAGTTTTGTGAGTGTTCGGCCTAATTTAAGATACCCGCTAATCTGGAGTAGTCCAGTCACCACACAACACAAACACTGACCACTCTATAAGCAAATAAACCCACTGACTTCTGTCAGCATGTTTCCACTGTTTTTCTGCAAAAACAGAATGAAGACCTCAAAGATGCAAAGGAGCCTAGTATGTGAAAAAGCCTCCATGCTTAGTGAATTCTAATTAACATGATGCAAACAACCAAATCTACAGTCTTGGAGAAGAAAACAAGGCCATAACTTTGCAGTAAACTCCTCCTTCTCTGCTGGCCCTGCCTCTTCCCCTCACACAGTCAGAAAACAACACCGCTTCAGACGCCACAAGCTGAATGTTGGAGGAGGGGTAACCTATATATCCTATACTGTTTTCTTTCCACTCCCTTTTTTCTGTCCCTTTGCCTGTGCAATAGCTGATATATGGCAGTGCAGCTGGAGGCAGCAGACACAACAGTCACGCACATCTATCAGACAAAGACTGCTTTCTCTGTCAGCAAGGAATAACAAAATACTCCTCTCTCTCCTGATTTTGTCCAAAACAGGATATTTTTCCAGTTGAGACTGCTATAGTAAATTAGCCCATTTCTTTTATGCAAATAAAAGTGCAAAAGTGCAACAGTAAAACTACCTTTTTTATTCTGTTCTTTACCTCACACCTGTATTTGTGAAATAAATTCCTTTACTCAGTTCTATTACACCATATAGACATACATAAATAAGTCACTTTATTAGGAATACTCAATGTTCAGTTTAGCGCCACTGACCACGTATATTTACTCTGTAGCTTTTAATTACAGACTTCAGTCCATCTGCTTCCCTAAATAATTTCTTAGCCATGGTCCATTGACCTAAGGTCAGGGTCCCCACAGGACCACCAGTGGGCAAGTATTTGAGTACCGGGTCATTCTCAGCACAGTGACACTGACATGGTGGTGGAAAGTTAGTGTATGTGTGTGTATGTATGTGTGTGCACCACAGAGTGGATCTCACCCACACACAATTGCCCCAGGAGTTTTTAAATACCTCAGTGACACTGTAAGACAACTCAAGTACAGTGACAATCATTGGCACAATCAATGTAAAGATTAGAAAACAGGGTTAGAAAAAAATCAAAATGTATTTTGACCTTGTAGCTTCTTCTTCTCCTCATCAAGAAATAATTATTTTCAACAAAAACACATGTGGCACAATTACTCGCACCCCTGGAAAGTGTAGTTAAAACGCCTGAGGCATGTTTCCCACATAAATAGTAAGTTTTTGAGTTGGCCGGAGTTAGTAAGATCTTTCCAGCTGTAATCCATGCCTCCTGGTTAACTGGGGTACAAATAATCTGTAACACAGAGACCAAATTTCCTTAGTCATGGGAAAGACAAGAGGACACACAAAACAAATGAGAGAAAAGTGTGTTGACCTTCAAATGTACAATGGTTATTAAAAAACAAGCTACTTGCATGAAAATAACATTTCTTAAGTTAGAGCAATAATTTAAAATATACTGGAACCTTTACAAATTTGCCTAAAATAAGACCCAAGTTTATTATGCCCCCATGTACTGTAGTATACAAAACAGGACAAACAGTTAAGAGAGAAACAATATTAAGAAAATTATAAGAGATAAATGAGAGACTGGTTAGTCACCAAGGTGCTCCTTGAAGAGGTTGGTATTTGACGTTTGAAGACAGAGAGGGACTCCGCAGATCTAACTGAAAGAAGGATTTAGTTCCACCACTGAGGGACCAAGACTGAAAAGAGTCTTGCATGTCTTTCTCTCATTTTGAGCAATGGATGTTCAAGAAAAGCAGTGCTTGAAGCACTGAGAGGACAAGTAGTGACACACTAGGACGAGTAGTGACACACTGTACACTGATGAGGATGGTAAGAAAGGTAAAAAATGCCCAAAGATCACTTTTGGTGAATTACAAGACAAAGTAACATCTTGGAACAACCAAGTCTCTAAAATGACCAGCAGACACCTCCTCTACACCAAAATATTTATGGCAATAAACAGTAAAGACGGGTTTGGTGTAAAAAAAAAAATATGGCTGTAAAACAAATGAATCTCATTCCAACTGTAAAATATGGTGGAGGTTCTGTGATGTTGCAGGGCTGTTTTTGCTAACATTGTTAGCGTACATGATCCCAGGAAACTAAAACAGGTTTGCCACTGGATCTTCCAGCAGGACAATGACCCGAAGCACATGTCCAAATCAACAAAATATTATTTAGCAAACCACAGGCTCAAGCTATTGCTGTGGTCATCTCAGTCCCCTGACCTGAGACCCATTGAAAGTATACATGTGTTTTTGTTTTTCAAATTTCAATTATTGAAATGTATTTTTCTTATTTTTTCAAGCATGTGATGACGCTAGTTCACCAAGAGGTGCTCTTTTTTAAACCGTCTTTACTAATCTTTACAAGGTCGAACCAATAGTTGTTGAGGGTACTATAACACTCTATTGTAAAAGATTTCTTTTTGGGTCAAAAATGACCCGAGAACAACACAACGGTTAATATATTTTTTATGAATTTAAATCAAGTTTTCTATTTATATTCTTACACATGCTGGCTGAAGATCAAAAGGTAGGTGAAAATATGATCCCCACTGCATAGGTTTGTGAATGTCTTCATGTATGTGTATGTTTCTCTGTGTGTGTGTGTGTGTGTGTGTGTGTGTGTGTGTGTGTGTGTGTGTGTGTGTGGTGGATGTATCCCACAATTAAGTGTGAGTTGTGTAGGATACCTACATGTGTTTAAGTGCCTGAGCCTGTTTCCATGCGGGTGTGTAGCGACTTCTGCTGACACTCACATGGAAAGCATAAAATCATGAAGCTAGCACAAAATTCAGTGGATATCTTTTGATCATACAGTCAGTGACAACTTCCTGTCTGGATAATAACTTCACAGCCAGGGTTAAAAAAGAAAGAAGCAGTATTTGCAGAATTACCCATTGAAGTTACGCATTGAAACCATCCAAGCCACATATGTTGGACTTCATTCCTCATGGGTCACAACACTGCAGACTTTATGTTTCTGCCTCATTAAACACACTGGATTTAAATCAACATCCAATTAGCATGACCCTCTTGTAC
Source organism: Ladigesia roloffi (assembly GCA_037577295.1). NCBI lineage: Eukaryota > Metazoa > Chordata > Actinopteri > Characiformes > Alestidae > Ladigesia > Ladigesia roloffi. The sequence goes on along the minus strand of JBBKCR010000148.1, from coordinate 13,156,875 downwards.
TGAACTGATGGATTGTTAGACAAATGTGCCCATAGTGGCCCTGAAAAAATCCAAGTTCTTTATTTTTACTGTTGGTTTTAAATAAAGTTTTTAAAAAGTAGCTGCAAATTTTTTATTAACATTAAACAACTGTATTCATAGTATTAAGGAAAAGTTCCTAGACTTGTTAGTAAAGGCTGTCAAATTTTATCTTCCAACCATGAGAAAAATGTAGCTTACATGAGTTCCTGAATAGACTGGCCAGATCACAGCTTTTCAAAAGATCTTTCTCTCTCTCTCTCTCTCTCTCTCTCTCTCTCTCTCTCACACACACACACAAACACACACACACACACACACACACACACACACACACACACACA
>JBBKCR010000148.1:13088494-13103846 GCA_037577295.1 Ladigesia roloffi | reverse complement strand
TTTCTCCTTCCATCTACACCATGGTAGAACAACTTGAACCCCTCTCCTAAGCTTCTAGCCTTGCTACCTTTCCACCTAGTCTCCTGAACACACAATATATCCACCTTCCTTCTCTGCATCATGTCCGCCAGCTCCCTAGCTTTGCCTGTCATAGTTCCTACATTCAAATAGATAGATATTGTAACACATTCAAAGATTTCGTGACAAATTGTTTCACCCTTTCAGGGTACCAAAACTATTTTAACATCAACTGAAACAGGATGGACCTGTTTTGCCCACAGTCCCTCTATACGAGCACCCAGTTTTTATTGCTTAATCTCACTGAATTATGAGGGTATTTAAAGTACGTGATCTCTGATCTCATTGCTGTAGGTGATCAGGAAAGGGGAGGTGAGCTGCTGCTGGATCTGCACTACCTGTAAAGATAATGAGTATGTTCAGGACGAGTTCACCTGCAAAGCCTGTGATCTGGGCTGGTGGCCTGATGATGAACTAGCAGGTAAGAGGATGGACCAGTCTAGTTTTTTCACTGAATCTGCCAATGTGACCAGCATGTCGATATTGATGCTTCACACATTTCATATTCACTTTTCTTTGCTTAATTTGAACATTTTCATATATAATTTTGGATGACCTTTTTCCACAATTGTTTTGACTAATCATTGCATTGTTTGACTGTCACTGTAGTGCTCAGTCAGCCCAACACAGTCTGCTTGTCTAGTTTCCTCACCCAAACATAAATTCTATGAAGAATACTTTCTTCTCCTATCCATTTTGGAGACATAATCACTATAACTGGCTCTAGATCTTCCTCTTATTCTCTATTCTTCTGCTCTCTCTTTTTTGCCCTTTCTTCTCTCCTCCTCTGACTCAGTTTCCTTCCCTCTCCTTCTCTCCTCTGAGCTGTGTGATGTTTTGACAGCTCAATGCAGTAGTGTTGAGAGAAGCGGGCAACTGTGTGTTTGGAATCCCATTAGTACCCAGCAGCCATGTGCCAGGCGCAACATTTATGGTGCGCAAGCTGGGGAATTCTGATTACCTGCGAGACTAAGCGATCCAAGATAGAGAGGTCTCTGTTACAGTGAGATAGGAGAAGGAAGAAAAGTAGAGGGGAAAAGGTCAGTGCATAAATGCACGGAGTACAATGAGAATATGTGGAATATGAATTCAGAATGGTGAGGAAGGCACATTGCTAGAAAATTAGCCAGTGCTATGACTTGGCAGTGCAATTCCCATTTAAATAAATTATTAATTGTATATCACCATAAATCTTTAACATCTCAATGAGCTCTTTCAGGCATTAACATGTACACACATATTTGTCTTGCACTAATTCATAGACGTTTTTCCTTATAGAATATGTTTACAGGAAAATAGTGAGATGAATGGTGTTTATTTTCTTTCATATGCAGTCCTAGATTGTTGTTAGTCACACATCAGTACTGACATCATCCAGTTTTGGCATCCTGTCATCCTTAAGAAAAGGGAGTCAGCCTAAGGATAGTGAAACAGCTGATCTGCTCTGTATTAGTGGAAGTGATTCAACTGATTTTCATTTTACGTTAAAGATTTGTGCTGTACATAATTCATTTTATCGCTACTGCCAAATGGGATTGTTTTGCAAATATGACGTTATTCTTTTTGCCCTTGACTCATATGTCACACGCATGACATTAATGTCAAGAAATACATATGTGGGTCATTTCAGGGCAGAGGAGAGGATTCACGCTGACAGATCTGGGTCACTTACAAACATACAAGTGAATCATCAAGGCAGATCTTAGCTAAATATTAGATCTATGCAAAGTGTTGGACGTTGGAAATTACTTATGTAAACCAAAATGCCTGTTCCAACAATGAAAGACATTGGTGTTTTGAAATATGACATATGAAATATTTTTTGAAAACAAATCATATTTAAAAATGGTAATTTTCTGCCCATATTGTCCATTTATACAAATTAAACTGTAAAACCAGACTGCTTATTTTTGTAATGTCATGAAAACTAGCATTGTTACATATTTCCACTTTTTCAGCCCACATCAGTTTAGTCCCACACATTCTAAAGAATGTTTCAGCCTTGGCCATTACTTTTCCAATCAGACACTGTAACAAAAACATATTTTTGGTCCATAAATTTTACACACATCAAATCATCATGAGAAAAAACATCAGGCAAGGTATGGGGGCTTTAGACACTAAGGCTTGTAACAAGAGCACCTCTTCCTCTCTCTCTCCCTCTCTTAGGGTGTCAGACTCTCCCTCTTAAATACCTGGAGTGGAGCAGTGTGGAGTCCATTGTGGCTGTCGTTTTCTCCTGCCTTGGAATCCTAGTGACACTTTTCGTCACATTCGTGTTCATCCAGTACCGTGACACTCCAGTGGTCAAGTCGTCCAGCCGCGAGCTCTGCTACATTATCCTGGCAGGCATCTTCCTAGGCTACATTTGCCCTTTCACCCTCATTGCCCGGCCCACTGTGATCTCCTGCTACCTGCAGCGCCTCCTGGTGGGCCTCTCATCAGCCATGTGCTACTCAGCCCTTGTGACCAAAACGAACCGTATTGCCCGCATCTTGGCTGGCAGCAAAAAGAAAATCTGCACACGCAAGCCACGCTTCATGAGTGCCTGGGCACAGGTGGTTATCGCCTTCATTCTCATCAGCCTGCAGCTAACCCTGGAGGTCACGCTGATTGTGCTGGAGCCTCCTGAGCCCATCAAGAGCTACCCCAGCATCCGTGAGGTCTACCTCATTTGTAACACCAGCAACTTGGGTGTAGTGGCACCGCTGGGCTACAATGGTCTGCTTATTATGAGCTGCACATACTATGCCTTCAAGACACGCAATGTGCCGGCCAACTTCAATGAGGCCAAGTACATCGCCTTCACCATGTACACCACATGCATTATCTGGCTGGCCTTTGTACCCATATACTTCGGTTCTAACTACAAGATCATCACCACCTCCTTCTCGGTCAGTCTGAGCGTCACTGTGGCCCTGGGCTGCATGTTCACACCCAAGATGTACATAATCATAGCCAAGCCAGAGCGCAATGTGCGCAGCGCCTTCACCACTTCGGACGTGGTACGAATGCACGTGGGTGATGGCAAGGCGGCTGCTGCGGCCTGCCAGAGTAACAGCTTCCTCAACATGTTCCGAAGGAAGAAGAACAACAATAACGCCACCAGCAGCAACAAGTGAGTGTAATGCAGCCAATCACATATCCTATCACTTAATGTAATAATAGCAGTCAGTCAGTCAGATCAAGTTGTTTAAGGGAAAAATATACACATTATTATATTTCTGCCTTTCAATGTGTAAAAAGGCTGTGAAACATAATCCTGACCTTATGTCCTTGTCCAATGGTCAACAACCCTGCCACTAAAGATCTCTAACACCACACCTGATACCAGGGGATAGTGCGCACATGTCTCGGTTTTCATCCGAGAAACAATAAGTGGGCGAAATGGTTGCTTCTGTTTAGTGATCGACCAATATTTATTTTTTTATTACCGATACGATACCAATTATTTGCATGTTTATGTGCCCGATAACCGATATTCAGAACCGATATTTATTTACTATTATACTTCTGTTTTTCACACAATTATTACAACACCACTCAACTGAAAAAACTGTTTTATTTATATTAATCACTCCCTGCTTGCATACAAATCAAAAGTAGGGGTAAAAAAACCTAAAAAAATACTTTAAAAAAAAGGACACAGTTACTAAAGTCTTCAATGGTGCATAAACTACATATCTGTCATTTATGTAACACATCTAATGTGTGCATTAATAGTTGTTATGTTTAATAAAATTGACTAAATATAGGAAAGCAAGTAAGTATACTTTTCTTTTGCACAGTATCCCCTCAGACGGCGTGCTTAAAAGGCGATCATGCACATAATTCTCAAAACACTCACCAGATGGCGGTGTTTATCGGCGAACCCGATATTACAAAACCGATAACAGATTATAGTAAAATGCATAAATATCGGGAAAAATATCAGTAAACCGATATATTGGTCGATCTCTAATTCTGTTATAGTGGTTCCAGCCAGGGGCGTAGCACATGGGGGGGATTCGACACCCCCACTTTTGTTTAAATGTGATCCCATCCCCCCACTTTTGTCAGCTTATATTGTATTAAATTGATTACATTTTATTTATAACTTGGCATCCCCATCTCAGAGCACCCCCACTTTTGGAAAGATTGATCCGCCCTTGGTTCCAGCGTCCATGCCTGAAACAGATAAATATTGTTTTCAGGCATGCCTGAATAGCTGTTACCCTTTATGGAAGTGGGACCACGGTAAAGAGTTCTAGAAGGATTGGTGACCACTGTCCTAGTCTAAATAATTGTTTCAGTAGAGATTCCACTCATCCATGGGTAGGCTATGCTGAATGTGTCAGTTTTTTTTTTTCTCAGGGGCATACCAACACACTGGATCATGTAGGAAACATTTGTCTTTCTAGCATATGTGTGTATTTCAGTCTTCTTTCTGATGTTAGTTCTGCAATGTTCTTTCCCTGCTGCAAACTGGAGTATGTATGTAGAGTTTTGCTAGTGCCAGGCACCCCATATCATCCTCTGTCTGCCCCAAGCTGTCCCCTAATTTTCATCAAACCTCCTGCCCGCACAGACCCCCTTCCCAATATTAACCTACTTCTCAAATCCCCAACACCACCCTGTCCTCTGTCTTCTTCACTGAGAAAAATATTTAACCCAGTTATTAAAAACGTTACTCCTTCAGTCTGTGCCCTGCTTACTCTAACAGAAGTGCAGCTTTAATCTCTGAGGCTTCTCTGTCCCTTGTTGGTTCTTCTTAACTCAATTGCACTGCTGACTGCAGCTTGTTGTGTGCAAAGCACTAAACCTGGACAGAGAGTGCCACAGGGATCTGAAACTGTTGAGGGGAATTCCATGTAGCCCTGTGTTTATTTCTGCATGCTTTACAGTGCCAACAAGCCAGTGCGGGGAGGAGATGGCAGACAGTGAGCCATCTGACATTCATAATGCTATCTGACCCAGTCATTATGAAGCATGTCCTAACCTAGTTCTTTGGAATGGTCCTCAACTTGGGCAACTAACCCTTAGAGATGGTTTTAGAGATTTAGATTTTTAGCACTGATGCTGTTTTGAGATGTCATTACAATGTACTGATGATGTTGTGATGTTGTTCTGTGTGTCTGTGTTGCTCTTTGGCCACATCCCCATGGGAATAACGTTGGGTCTCTGTCTCGTTCATAGTCCTAATGGAAAGTCTGTGTCATGGTCTGAATCAGGTGCCCGGCCCCAGGGGAGGGGGTCGAGTGTGTTCCACAGACTGTCTGTGCATGTGAGGAGGCAAGCGGTCGGCCAGAGTCAGACGGCGGTCATTCGACCCCTAACTAATGCCCTGCATGCCCCACACCCTGAGTACCACCCTGGCCTCGACACAGACCGCAACGACTCGCAACCCGATGACAAGGCTCTCTACAACCTCGATGAGGAGGACACCGAACGGGGGCGGCGCCCACAGGACCTAAATGAAACAGCCCAGGACAGAAGGGATCCAGCCTTTTATTCGTCTGCTCACCTGCTGGACCACAACAGTGACCACCTAGACGGAGGACAGGTGGATACGCTGAGCTCTAATGTTAGCGCTTTCGATGAAATAGTAACTGGTGCTGGCAAAATCAGTCCCATTTATACCCCATTAGCCAGTCAGCTACCTCTCCCGGTGCAGGGCGAGATATTGTCTGAAGAGGGTTCTGAAATGGAGGCACTTGATCTCATTCATGGCTTTCTGTATGACAGTGCTGTACAAGAGGAGGAGGAAGAGGAGACTGGTGAGGAAGAATTAGCACAGAGCAAACTCACACTCCTGACTCCACCCTCTCCTTTCCGGGACTCACTGCGATCAGGCGGGTCCATCACAGGATCCCCTGCCTCTGACAAAGACCCAAACGCTCTCCAGGAAGTGACCTATGCTCCCAAACAGAGCTCTTTTACACTGTGAGAGCAGGTGCTCGGGACACAGGAAATGGGCGGCTCACGTTTCTTTAATTTCTCTATACAGTAATCGATATTTTAATCACTGTAGAGTAGCAAAGGCTTGCTTGCTTGGTTTTATCCTCCAGATTCTGTTAAGAATAAGTCATTCTGAAGAAGCAAGACAGACAAAGTCAAACAAATGGAATGTCCGGCTGGGATTATTTTTCTCAAACGTAGTTCTAGCAGTCTCTGTTTTTCATTATGTGGGAAACTTGGAAAGCCAAAACACAAAGTGTGCCAAAACCTACTAGCTATCATTGCATAACCAAGAGATTACAGACTGAAAGTCCAAACACCAGTGTTCTGCTTCAGTACATCACTGTCTGTATGATCAAGGACGTAGGGAAAAACTTTGACCTCTGGACTATGCTATGTGCTCCTGGGGTCATGCTGCTTGACATCATTTTGCTTAATATTGCTGGAAAATAATATTGTTCTTGGAGCTGAGAGATTCTTGGACATTCAGTGTGAACATATACGTAGACATTTACCGTACACAGAATTGTGTGGACATGTTAAGCACATTAGGTTACACAGACATACACACACACAAATCAAGACAAAGGCAGGCCTTCCATGATAATGATATGTTAGTGGATGATTTGCTGCTGTATAAGTAACTGCAATTAAACTGACAATTTAATTGTCTTTTGTTTGTTCACTGTATGCAGCTGATAAAATACAAGCCTCAAGTGGCCCTTGCTTTCTAGCTGTCCATACTTAGTAGGTCTGAACTAGAGAAAGACATTGCTCAAGCTCACTGCTGCCAATAATTCTGTCTAGAATTTTATTTAAAGGTGTTGTAGCACCATTCATAAGTTTTATTCTGTAAGACCCAAGATGCGTCTCTGGTTGTGTTTTCTGTTTTCATGCTAACATGCATTTGCCTCAACCCAACAGGTGCAACAGGAGAAAGCTAACAACTTTGGAAAGTTGGCCTAAATAACTGTGATCAGGTGGAATTGTGACAGGCCTCCAGGTCTGATAGCACCAACAGTTACCACTCAAGTTATGCTTACTGTTCAGTGTATAGTAAACTGAGTACAACTGGATATATTTTTGCCAACCCCCATGAGCCAGAAGAAGGTAGAGACCAAGAAGGTTATATGTTTTTGACTGAAAACTAGACTCTAGCGCTAATGCCTCGAGCTCCATAAGCACACATATACAAACACACAAAATACCCATAAAGAACATCTGGTGCATCCAGTTCTGGATGGACAATTTCCTGTTTGACATGCCAATCATGAGCTACTCTCTTCTCTGGCCACAGGTTAGCCTGTGCATTTCCGAAAGTGATCTGAGTCAAACATTCTCTCCAGCACTTGCTTGGAGAGCTAAGTAGAGGATGAGTTTGATTGTATTGTTAAGTAGCTAAAATAGTTAAGCCACTATTTTAGAAAAAAATATTTTTTTTCCTGTATTGCCAAGATCATTACAAAAAAGGACGACATTTTGCTGTTCTTCACAAGTCTATTTTTTTGTCTCGTAAAACTAAAACAAAAAAAAGTTCATGCTTGAACATGGAGAAAATGTTTTTCAAATGTTTGTATGATGTTCAGCCATCAGTTGTTTTTTTTCACACAGATGGTGTCTTTGTATTACTGCTAAATGTTTCTATGACTAGAATGTGAGAATATTTCTAAGTTTTAAAGACATCTTATAACTCCCTCATTGTGCAGAAGGGATGTATATTACATGGAATCTGGGATACCTTCAGACACTTTTGAAAATCATCTGTACTCTCTTTGGGATTGACACTTTTTAAGCTTTATCTATGGGTAGTTGCTTCTAGTGGTAACTTGTAGTATTTAACAGTTAATCTTGTGAAGGATCATGAATTTGCAACTGTAACTGCTTAATTTACTCAGTACAATTTCATATAGTTCTCCTAGGAAGCAACTAAAGAAAAAAATACATGAAATATTAAGTATTGTAATAAGTATTGTAAATTGTAATATTAAGTCTTTTGTGTAAGGAGTGTTTGGAGTTGACTCATTTGTTAAATGTGGAAAAAAAAAGTAATTGACAGTTACCACCTGTTTACCAAGAATTTTCTTTTTTCTTTATTTCTTTCTCTGATTTTTGCCAGGACAAATCATGCTGTAAAATAAATATTTTGTATCTAACGCACTGTCTGAGCTGACTGACTGAACCGCTACCTTTGATTGTGTTATTTGTTTACGTTAAGTTCACTTGTTAAGCCTTATTTTTCTTGTTTTTCATTCTTTCTTTTTTTAAATAGAAAAATAGTAAAAACACTATTACCTACTCACAAGAGGGGGGAAAGGGATGGATCATAATAACGCTGCCCCTTTCCAGTTAGAATATCCCGCGCTCGCTGCAGTTCGCCGCTGGGAGAGTTTAGTTGAGCTGAGCCAGTGTGAGAGATTTGGAGATTTCCGGGTCCTGTGACTTATCAGGTGGTTGTCTGTCAGGAGGAGAGGGGTAGACTCTCAGCTCCCTCCTTTAGGACTTCTGTCTTTCCCCAAGTTCCCTCTCTTTTCCGCCACACGTTCCAGCAGCCTGACTCTAAAGAAGGAGAGAAGTGAAAGTGCTTGAGGAAAGTTGTCGAGTCGTTTCCCCACTGACACTCACACGCAGCGACGGCAGCAGCAGCATGGCTGGAGGCTCGGTGTCCGAGTGTAAGGAGTATCTGTTCAAAGTTTTGGTGATTGGAGAACTCGGAGTGGGAAAGACGAGCATCATCAAACGATACGTCCACCAGCTCTTTTCCCAGCACTACAGAGCAACTATCGGGGTCGACTTCGCCCTCAAAGTCATTAACTGGGACAGCAAAACATTAGTTCGACTCCAGTTATGGGACATAGCAGGTAAGACGAGGCTCTACTAGACTGCAATGGACTCGTACCCAGTTGCAAAAAATTGTGGAAGCAATGACCGACATTGTTTCGTTAGTTTCTTATTTTGAGGCGTTTAGTATGTCGTAAGACATACTTTGCCTCAACCCGCCCTCATACCAAAGCACATGACTCTCCCCACTTCGGTTGACACACGCTGTTCCTGGATCCGTAACCGGACAAAGCGAAGTAAACACGGGCCGTATTCGTTCCACATTCTGTGCTTTTACCAGAAGCTGACAGGAAATACCTCAAAAAAACCAAAGAAATAATGAGTCTGAGCGCTCTGTGCTATGGTCGTGTTAGTGAACGTAATTGCAGACCCTATGTAGGTCATGTTTTTGGAAACTCAACTACAGAGAGGGAGTGAGGGGCCACTGGCCAGACTGAAGCAGTTTTAACACGGAATGCAGCATTTAAATAGGTAAACCTGTTGCCATGCATTTTCGTTTTAGTTTAGATTTGCCTTTATCTTTTGGAATTTAATTCAAAAAGCAAGATAATATTTTTGCTGAGAGAGAGAAAGCTCAAAAGGGGGAAGTGAAAAAAAGTTAACAACGAAACTTTTCGATGACTTCACTAGGCATCAGTGGAACAAGCCAGTAATTGAAAGGCTCTATTTCTCTTACCCGTGTGTGTATGAGAGAGAGCGAGAGAGAAGACATTTTATAACTGTTCTACCTAGCAATGCTTATGAAACTGTCTTGAGGATCGTCTGCCATTTAGCTGCATTCAACAGAATACACATCATGTCAACACGCTCCATCAAACTTGATGAAAACGAACCAGTTTGTTATAGTTTTAAATGATAGGTAGATACAAAATGCTACAAGGGTACTAAAATATTATCAATATAATGAGTGGAACAAACAAGCAACAAATACATTAGAAATGAATAACAATTATAACACCATTAGTACCCTTGTAGCATCAACAAACCAAAAGTGGTATTACTGCTCTATGTTGCCCTGAGGCAACAAATTTTAAACTAAAATTTTAGTATTTAAATAAGGACAAAAAGATTTTTACTAAATCAGATATGCTTCTTCACATATTCATGTGCATCACAGATATATTTATACAAAAACTATTTCAATTTAATCATTTAAAAAAGTAAATTTCTTTCTGCCAGCAGTTTGTCTAAGTCAACTATTGGCTCAAAAAAGACTGCTCCACCCCCAGATGAAAGCCAACCTACACCCACCTTGAATTTTATTGGTCACAGACTTATTATCAGACTTTTGACGTGAAGTAAATGAGGCAGTGAATGGGCCTAAATAATGGTTTGTTGCCTAAAAGCAACATAATGCCAAAGAGGGTTAAGACCTCAGTTAGGATTTTATGGTATTTATGATGGTGACTGTCTCATTCAGAACACTGTAATAGTTGCCTGCTGTATTCTATCTAGGTGGTGGTCAAGGAAATCCATTTTAACCCTCTATTTAAAAAAAAAAAAAAAAAGCTTACTCTAGTACCTCCGTCAAACATCATTTCCCCGACTCATTAAAATTCCCCTCAGTGTGGGTGGGCCGAATTTTGTCCGAAACGTACTAACGAGTTTCACTATAAAAGAACTATTATAAAAGGTGGTAATTGTTTTTTTATGTAGTAGTTTCTGGTAATATACACATACATTTAAAATAGGGTGGGCTAATTTGTTCAATCAGAGTTATAACAAATGATGACTGATGTGTATCTTGTTAACTTATTTACTTGTTTGAAGGGTAAACATAATTGAAAACTGAATTATTTTACATAAATGATCATAAACATGATTAAAAATAATCATTCACTCAACAGTCCATGTAAGAGAGATGGTTAAATGGATGGATAGATGTGCCTGGAAACACTTTTACAAGTTTGTATGTGATGAAACACTGTGTCTGATTTACCTTGTCCTCTGTAATCAGTGTCTAGTGTCTGAATTGGGTACTTAATCCAGCGCTTTGTGTCAAAAAGTCAGCCAGCTGGTATTTGCTTGAGGCACAATAGTACCATAGAGGCCTGTGCTATGCAACCTGCCAACAGGACTTTGAGGAACAATGGCGGCATTTACTATGGATGCAAATATCATCTGAAATTGCCCTAGAGTGGTCAGAGACCGTGATGCTTTATGAGCCTCTGTGTTGCAGCACTCAGGACAATATGCATCATGAGGTCTCCATAAATTGCGGGCTTGTAAAGGAAATTGCAGTTTAACCTCTGAAGCTGACTGCCTGTTCTGTGAATCTTATATCAGGAAGCATGCCAGTAATATTTGAGATTCAATTGGCATGTTACTGGCATATTACTTAGTGGGACTGGGTTTTGCTTTCATTTGATTTCATGATATAGCCCATGGGGAATTAACAGTTGCACTGTGTTGCAGTACATTCCGTTTTTTTAAATGGGAAATTTTTGGGACATTCCCAACACACACTTCGATGTATTCGTGGGCAGTCTTTTCAAAGTGTTATTAGAACACAGAGTTTGAAAGTAATTCTGTCTACAGGATTGATTTAAAAGCAAAGTCCCAAAAGTCATCCATCCATCCAGCTTTTAGAAATTTGTCAATTCTTTGCCCTATGGTATCCTGTGGAAGTGTGTCTGTTGCAAAGGGGGAACTACAAACCCAGACGCCTTTTCCCCGCTAACCAGGCTGTGACTGAAAATCTGATAAGCATTTTTATTACATGTGTACTCTCTGAGGCATAGTTGTCACTTCATTTGTGCCTGGTCATTTCTCTTTAGGACCAGGAAGTACGTTTTATATGGGTAAGAAAACATCAACGTTTTATTTCGCAGTTTACTAGGACTGACTAAAATATTTTGAGTATTCAAGGTTTGTTTATTTTGCTATTCATTTCTGCATTTAGCATTGTGGTAGTTCCTGTTTTTTTTTTTACCTTTTGGGGTGTTACTGTTGTACAACAAACCTACTTTCTATGAAAAATTAAATAGTCAAACCAGAAGAAAATGGCTTTCACTCAGGTCATGTCGTCAGACAATCATATACCCGGAAAATGTTAGATAACATAATGTTAGATAACATCACTCCTTTACTCTGAATGAAGTAAGACCAGTTGACGCAAGATATGTTAAGCGAGTAAAATATATTAAAATAACAGTGTAGTGACATTGGAAAATACCCTAACTCAGCTTATTGATTTCATTTTGAATTATAAGCACACTTTTTAAGTGTTTGACTGCAGGAGGATACAACAGAGCTGAATTTTCCACACAGCTGATCACTAAATATGTATGCGATTTCTTTAAAAGAGTCACTCGCCTATTGAGGTTCCAGGATTTGCGGTTTATTTATGATAAACCACAAATGCTGTAAATGGAACCTTATTTTCTGTTCCACATTTTTCAGCACCAAGGATTGCATAATTACAGCAAAAAGCTGGCACCCACAGTGTTCTGTTAGCAGTCATATAGGCCCTTCATTCAGTAAACCAGGTAGCAGTCCAAAAATTAATATATAATCAAATAAATTGGAAGATTTGCCTTGAACTTACTTGTAAATCACCACAGCTATTTAGGTCATCAAAAATCATGTCAGAATGATCTGTCTTCTTATCTGACTGAACATTAATTTACAGTGAAATAATTCTCAGTATCTTCTTATAAAAGATCGGGTTGCTAGATCTGGGCCTCCAGGGTCTTGGTAGCCCTGTAACTCAAAATAATAGTAATAATTAAAAATAACCAATATCCAGAAGTCTAATCAAATTCATACATCATTCTGAGCTCCACTGACTGAAACTTTTTGCAGATCCTAATGACTTTTCAGCCACTACAAAAAACGAATATTCCAATAAAAACTTCTACATTATGTATTAAATTAATATAATTATTTTTAAGGGATGCTAAATGTCTCAATATTTTTTGATATCTGATAATTGAGTCAATAGTGATGTATTTTGTATATACTTTCAAAAACTGTTAACACAATGACTAATTAAATGTTTCACAAGCTAATCTGCACTAAATACAGTTATACAGGATTCATTTATCTTTATTTTTGTAAAGAAACATACAGTTAATCAATGGCCTAAATAATTTTGCTGTCCAAGTGGATATTTCATCTCAGTTAGACCTGCTTATTTTTTTATCTAGCACTGTATGGCATTCTGTTACCTATAGAAATAATTAGATATCTGTAGAAAAATACATTAACTGTAGAGTGTCAGAAACCACAACCAATTCTATTAGAGATTGCTTGATAAAGTTTAGATATATTTTAATAATGCAAATCCCCTATAATGCAAAAAAACCTTGCTGAAAAAGACTAGACACCAAGGTATATAGAGAGACCTATGAACCGTTGTGGTGTTGTACAGAGGTACTCACTGTTTTTCAAAGCTTCTCAGCTAAGGTTACTCCTTCGCACAATTTCTTGTGTCTGCAAGATGAAAACGTTTGATCGATCTGATTGGTCAGCCTAATTTTTAACACATATGGAACTCAAGCTGGCTCCGATTAAAAAAAAAAAAAAAAAAACAACAACTTTGTTTGGCAGTACAGTTTGTTTTGGAATTGATGTGATAGACAACAACAATATTGCATGTGTATCTTTTCAAAAGGTGACATGCTTTTTTTTTTTGATCGGTACCCAGAATGTCTTGTCAACTCAGCAGAACATCAGATGTCACCTTACAAAATTACCTATTTACACAAATAGTGCATAATATGTCAGGATTTAGCCTTGTTTGTGCAATCCTCTACTGGACAAATACTACAGAGTTTGGGTGTAGAAGCCACATTTCAAAACTCACAGTACACAATATATGGATTATGTAGTTTTGTGGGATTGGGGCTGAGTCATACACATTATGTTACGTATGTTGTGTATAAAGCTCAAGAGAAATACAGGCATATGAAACCAGCTACTGCATGTTGTTTAAAAATACCTGTAAAATGTACACTCAAATATCTATTTTTTCTTTGGTTTCGGTTTGTGAGGGAGTTTGCCTGACACACATCCATAGTGTTTTGCTATTCGTTTTGAGAGCATACTCCTTTGTGTCATGGCATAGCGCCTTTGATTGTCTTTTATTTTGCATGATGTATTACAAAAGAGATGCTTGTTTGCCTGTGCAACATTTTTTGTGTAGAGAACCGATTTTGGATTGCAGCTGTTGGTTTTTTTTTTCATTTCCAACACATCTGACCAAACTAATGAGCTTATTAACAAGCCCTTACTGAGCTGATGTGGGTGTCTTAAAATAATGGAAAACATTGCAGCATTTAGAGCTGCGGGTATTCTGGATGAAGGTGGGGGAAATACCGCACTTTCGGTGTCCATCTCAAATTTCTTCTCCCTTCTTTCTACATTTTAGCCAATTTCTCTTTTAGAATACTGGACCTTTGATTGGAGGCCAGTGTCTGAACAAGTCCTGGCCTTTAAGTACCACTACCTTACTTTTACATTTACAGCATCTAGCATACGCTCTAAACCAGAGTGACATACATCAGTGGTTAAGTAGTCTACATCTGTTCTTCATACCTGTAAAGCTACACTAAAATCAACACATGCTTTTAACCAAGTTACTGCCAGGAAAGTGACACATTTTAACAAATGCTATCAAAAGAATAAAGGAACAAAGAGTTGAGAGGGTAAGGGCTCAAGGTTTTTAAATAACACTGCCTTGCATGTTGTCTGCTGCTTCAACAAACCCAGTTCAGCTCAAAAAATGTAGCTGATTAATTTGTTAGTTGAATCAGGAGTTTAGAAAACAGCCCAAACTAAAACATACAGGGCTGTGCTATTCCTGAACTAATATTGGCCTACTCTGTTTGTATGTAAATGCTTTTCTGGAAAGCATTCACCTGCATTTTAGGTTTTCCACAAAACCAGTCACCCACTTCCAGTCAATGCCATGATTAACCTAAACAGATCTGATCCCTTTTCTTCATTCAGTCCTCTGGCTCCATGCCCTCCATTAAGCCTGTTAATCAAGCCTGTAATTGGCAGTTTGTTGGAAGGACTTGAACTTTTTTTTTTCTTTTAACTCCTCCCGACCCAATGATTATGATAATGGTCTTGAATTGGATAACTGTAATCGAGGTCTTCAGTGTAGAAGCACAAGTTGTCTGAGTGAAGCCAGGGGCTCATCCTCCCCTGCAGCCCAGAATAGCTTTGCTGGTCTTGGGTTGTTTTAGAGAGACAAGCAGATTACAGCCCTGGAGCTCCAGAGAAAGCCAGACCATCATGCCATTTGATTTGGACAATTTGTAAGAGACAGTACTGCTCTAAGAGAAAAAAGAATTTGAAAGCTGTAAAGGAGTGATGGGGTCAAACTTAAGTCAGGCTATCAGGGAAAAAATACTCTTTTAGGACTGACAAAAAAAACCCATTTACATTTACAGCATTTAGCAGACGCCTTTATTCAAAGCGACTTTCATTTCTAACTACAGGGGACAGTCTCCCTGGAGCAACTTGGGGTTAAGGGTCTTGCTCAGGGACC
>JBBKCR010000148.1:13039240-13050012 GCA_037577295.1 Ladigesia roloffi | reverse complement strand
CGAGCTGTGCTTGAAGCCCTAAGAGGACGAGAAGAGAACCGCTGTTTGATCAACTTCACCATGTATGGGGGTGCCAACCATTCTTGGCAAGAAGTTAGCTTTCATCAGTTTTATGTTACCAGTGGTGACAACTTTTGGCCTTGTGGTTAGGGCTTTCACCTTGCAATCAGAAAGTTGTGGATTTGAATCTCAAGACTACTGTAAGTAAGGTAGCATCCTCAAACACTGCTTCCCGGGTGCTGCATTACTGGCTGTTTCTTGTTTTACTTGGTGGTGTGTTCACATATGACAGAATGGTCACTTTACACTTTTCTTCTTCTGATGGGGTGCCTGATCAAAGATTTAAATTTAATCCTGAATCAAGAGTGACAAATACTTGAGAAATTATGTTTACCCACGTCCAAAACTGTGAATAAATATAAAAATGTTTTCATATTCAGATAAATAGTTAAAACTCTATTGAATGCTTGTTCCTTTACAAGAAATGACACCATCTGTTGCCACGTCTTGCTTTATCTGTAGGTTCATATATTATGGAACCTCTTAGCTCTGGGTGTATCATCAGCATGAATAAATAAAATAGGTATCACTTTTTGCTGCTGAGATAGAGAAAGAGAGAGAAAGAGAGAGAGATAGAGAGAGAGCATGCATGTGTACGTGCCCCAGATTGTGAACAGCGTCGTTAAGTTGGTTTATACTCAGTTACACCAGTAATGCTCTCAGCACATCTGAATGATTTGGCGTACCCTGTGGACATACTTGCAGTTTTTTTGTTTTGCAGCGCAGGTGTGTTTTGGTTACACACACACACACACACATTCACTAAACTGGCTGAAAATTGACAGTGAATTAAGAGCTCAAATCTGTGATTGTGGTGGCACAGATTTTTCTATTGAAAGGGATTATGTGCAATGCTTTATGGCTCTTTTGGATAATTAGCATCAGGACTGGAATGGCAGAACTAAATCAGGATGAAGTCTCTTATTTCCTTCCTAGTGTCTTTGCTCCCTGTCTCGGCCCTTACATACGGTTGATACTAATTAATTAAGAAAAGATTGTAACATACTGTGACATATATAAGTTGGCACCAAGCCCTAGATCCTCTGTGCCTCAAGCTATATATCTTTGCTTCTTTCCTGCACACAGACACACACACATGCACACTCATGCAGCTTGTTCTATTAATATTATGGGAACATTTACAGTGTGTATGAAGAATATGAAGAATAGGTCATCTCATTAACCTTGCCTAGGACCCTGCTCCATATATTCAGTTTTTTGAGGATAATGTCAACGTATCTGTAAGCAAGGATTGGCTTGAAAGCAGAACTCACCAGGCATAATTGGGACCAAATTCATTTCCCTCATACCAGAAATTGCTGAAAAGCTCAGCACTATCCTAAACTGACTAGCTGGTTAGCATGCTAAAGTCTACACTGTTAACAACAACAAAACATTTTAAGACCCACAGAGCAATTTTTAACCGATTTCATGTGCTTTAGTTTCAGAGGTCTCTTGGCTGTTAGAAAGATGATGGCTTCATATTTTTTGTGTGTCATGTTTACAGAGTTATTGGTAATGTAAGCAGCAAATTTAAGCAAGTATTCCTATTCTCTGCCATACTAACATAGATTATTTGGTTGTTCCCAAAACACTGAGGAAAAACTGTGTAAAATATTTGGTGAATTGACTTCAGTGTGTAACATTTCAATATATTTTAAGAATACCAATAATATGGAAGACATTTTGATTAGTGATGTCCTATCTAGATATCCAAATTCCAATGGTTAACACTCTCTCTCTCTGTCTATCTCTGTCTCTCACTTTCTCTCTCTCTCTCTCTCTCTCTCTCTCTCTCTTTCTCTTTGTTTTCTCTCTTTTTCTCTCTCTTTCTCACTCTCTCTTTTCTCTCTCTCTCTCTCTCTCTCTCTCTCTCTGTCTCTCTCAGTCTCTCTTCTTCTCTCTCTTTCTCTCTCTCTCTCTCTCTCTCTCTCTGACTTTTTCTCCTTCCCTCACCCGCTCTTGCCTTTCTCTGTCCCCAAACCCCATTCACTGCTGATGATAGCTGCTGACAGATCCACTCTCTTTTCCCTGAGCTGCTTTGTGTATAATAATGGTGCAGTTTTGTCTGTCTCAACTTCACACAGTATAGACTCTCCATTGTTTTGAAAACATGTTGCATGTTTTGTGATTCTATCTCAGTCATACTTTTCTCAAACTGAGGAAATTTGCAAATACTTAGTTCAAGTATGTGCTGTATTTGTACAACAATGCATACAAAGTGCTTCAACAATGGGGAAAAATAATCTACTTCCTCCTCCTTTTTGCATGTCTGATGCATCTCTTTTTCTCTGCTCCCCCACACCCACTTACACACATATACTCTCCCCCTGGTCTAGGCAGTGTGCCTGCTCCTTCTCCTCAGATGGTTGTGTGTGCCAGTTACCAGCCGTTGCACCTGCAGGAGAAGAGGACCTCCATGCTGGGCCAGATGGTACTCCCAAAGCTCTCTCGCATAATGCCACAAATATTGAAATGAATTCGGCAGACAACAGACATCCCAAAATATGCTAGCCTGCAATACCGGCCTATGAAAATGCCGCTCAGTTCCAGTCCTGGAACGATGCAAATCTGCACAGCTGAGGGATTTTTTCCATTTTAAATGTGCCTGATTCACCTCATTTTGTAATTACTGGAGCTGTAAAGGTGCACAGCGCTCATTGGTGTAGAGCTACACAACAGGGTTTTTACTCACATTTTTAGACATCTAGATTTCAGATTCCTCATTTCCACAATATTAAGGAATTTCAGAACATTTTTATCAGGGATCCTCCTACCGTGATTTTAACTGGTATTCCTGCCACACTAATGCAGTACTGTTAATGACCTCTCTAAATAAAGCAATCAGTGAAAAACTCCTTTCCTTGGTGAAGTATGGAATATTTTGTTCATGAGGAATGAGTGTGTGTACAAAGCAGAGGGAGGCTTGCGTCCACAGCATCTTGGGACTAAAAAGTGGCCAGCATTACTTATTCACAGAATTACTCATACATTAAGATTTTAAGAAGGCATCAAAGCCTACATATCTAAAGCTTATTATATTGTTAATGTGCTCAAATCTCCCTTTTCTTCTTTATTTCATATCTCCAGCCCCCCATCATGCGCTCAGACTATATGATATGCTGGTTGATTCAATGGCTGCTGTCTAATCCATCCATAACTATTTGGTATTAGTGGTAGTCTGTGTGTATGTGTTTGTGGATGTGTGTGTGGGGCAAGGGGTATAGTATGTATATCTTATTTTCTTAAATGATAGGAACACTTGAAAATATTTAGGAGTGGGAACATTTTGTCGGTAATTTGGTTGGTTAGGTTATGGGGTAAGGTATGGGTGTTTAACTGACATGCTTAATTGTAACACCCTTACAAATATAGTAATGTCTATGTGCGTGCGTGTGTTTGTGTGCGTGCACGGGTGTGTGTGTGTGCTTGCTTGCATGCATGTGTGGGTTCCCCAGGCAGACTCGTCAGAGCGTTTGAGGCAGTATGGGCTCTCCCAGCTCTACAGTCACCCCGTAGTGCTCACATGTACAAGATCCTGCCCCCTGGTGGCCATCCCAAAATCGCCTCCCATTCCTCGCTGGAAACTTATTCGCCCTCGTAAACAGAGCAACATCACAGACGAGCCTAAAGGTTAGAGCTCTGTGTGTGTGTGTGTGTGTGTGTGTGTGTGTGTGTGCTCACATTGTATTTTTTACTCACACTATTTTCTTCTTGCCTAAAACTAATTTTTTGCACAAATTATGCAAAATTTATGCCAATACATTATTAACCTCACCTGTGGTCTACATTTACATTCAGCCATTAAGTAATTTCAAATAGAATTGCTACAGAGGCAAACTTTAGATGCCAAAATTCACTCAGTCCAAAAGCAATTTATTTTCAGAATATGGTGTTTTACTTGGTTTACCTATGGAAAGCAATTTTTACAGGAAAGTATTGTATTTTAAAGCCCTTTTTCAGTGCCTCTTTGTAAAGTGCAACTCCAGTACATTTAAGTATGTTGAAATTTGTTTTAACATGATCAAGTTTATATATATATGTACACACTCTATCCCCCATCTTTGTTTATGATCTACCACCTGGGAGACCTCGGTAAGTAAGTATCACTCTCAAGTGAGTTTTGCAATCTTGTACCATGGGCAAGGACTGAATGAGTTTTGGTCAGTTATACTTTTCCACATAAAGTGGTAAACATGCCAATAGTAATGTTGCCTAAAAAAATCGCAAAAATAAGTGAGTTATGGAAATTTGCTCTTTAACTGTGGCTTGTCTGTTTTCCTACACTAGGGTAATGGGCAAATTACGTGAAGATGATTTTTTGCCAAACTACTTTTGAAGGTGGAAATCATTTGTTTTCTGCGTGCCAGTCACTGTTGCTGTGTGTTTTCTACAGAGACTCAAGTCCAGACACCTGAACAATACATAGAGGTGGCCAGCCCTTTCATCAACTTAAGACTCATATCCACGGCTCCACCACTTCAGCTGTAAGCAGTGTGTGCATGGGTGTGTGTGTGTGTGTGTGTGTCTGAGAGTGAGAGAGAGAGAGAGAGATACCATGGTATGAGTTACGGGGCGATAGTAAGGACGGTCTTGTTGTGGTTTTGTGTGTGTGTGTGTGTGTTGGGGGGATATGGGGGTGCAGTCAGACAGCCATCAAACCTCAAGATTGATCTGTGTGTCTGTGCTGCAAGCTTTGCTCCACAATTGTGATCATTATTCAATACGTTCATTCAATTTAAAACATTTTTAGCCCCAGCCTTTGAATGTTTAAAATAAGTGGGGCTTTAAGTTCAGAGCGTGATTCCATTGTTTTCATGCACATTTGTTTCTGTGTGTTTTCCCTGTTTTGTGTTTGTGAAATTATCTTTTGACTGTGTTCTCCTGTAGGGATTCTCAACCAAATGGCTACAAGAGGCGTATGTGTTCCTCTAATTTGGCTTCGTTTAATGAGACAGAGGAGAATGAGGGTCCAGACTCCACACAACATGACATCACACACTCGTTGGATCCCTTGGACACCAAGGTATTCTAAGTTTTGCTCTGTTTTACATAACAATAATATAGGGTTGTCCAGATCCAATCACGTGATCGGAAATCGGGCCCAATCATGGGGTTTCAGACTCGATCGGACGTTACCTCCCGATCAGGACTCTGGTATACATGTGTATATATATATATATATATATACAGACAACCAAAATCTCCCGGAGGTTCCGGGAGTCGCCCCCACATTGATAGCAGCTCCCTGATGCCTGCAAATTAAATAAAAAATTCTGGAAACAAGAGCAAGTAAACGAGAGTTTGCACGCGAGACCGAGCAAGTGCACTCGGCAGAGTCAGAGAGAGATGGAGAGGGAGAGAGAGAGATGCACAGAGACAGTTAACTATGTAAACTGTTAACTATTAACTGTTCTGTGGAGCATGATAGCAGAGGGAGAGTGCCCTAAAAAACTCAAAGTATATCCTTGTTTAGTAAGTTTGAAAAATAATGATAATGTTACACGATTACGGAGGGGTACGGGTCTGATAACCAAAGAGTGTTGGGGTTCCCCAAATTCTTTTATTACAGTTATTGCTATTGCTACAGTTTTGAGTTACTTCACATGCCAGATTCCCATTGTTAAATGCTGTAGTACATCTGAATTTCGTTGCTTTATCTAATCCAGCTAATCCTGGTTGTAAAGGCACACATTCTTGCATGTTGGTCTAATCTAGCTTGGCAGTGTACCTCCTCCAGGATCAGAATTGGAACACACTGAGGGAATGTACTAAAGACTATCAATGGCAGTAAAGTTGCCACCATGCTAATGTTACCTTAATAACAAGACGAAGAAAACCACCCTCAGATTTATGTATGACGATGTGACCCTGTCTTGCACATAGTAGTATTTTCCATTTCAGGAAATAAAGGTGCTTATTAAATAGCATATTTGACGGGTCAGGTGTGTTAGACCAGTTAGACCAGAGATGCGCCAAAATACAACATGGGAACGCCAGGCCCAGCACTAATTACTAATGATGGTGGATTTTCAACAGCATGGTTTCATCCAGTAATGCTAGGCATAGTGTCACAGTGGTTCTCCTGTACAGAACAACTGTTCTCTGCAGCTGTGTATGTGTGATAGCTGGGGGGTTGGAGTGGACCCTGCCTGGCTCTGCAACTGCACTCCAGCTCCAATGTCACTGCCACTGTCTCCTCGGCCGAGCGAGCCTGCCGGCTTCCTCCATTGCCTAAGCATAGGCAGAGAGAGGAGAGGAAGAGTGGGAAACAGGGAGTGCATTACGTAAAAAGGGACGAGTCGCGTCCTCCGTGGTATAAAAAGCAGCGCAATTAGCCTGTCAGTCATCATGGCAGATGTCTCGCAGGGGGTTCAGGACAGATCAGCCTGAGGGAGACAGAGCCATCGCATCTGTGTATGCTTGTGTGCTTGTGTGTGTGTGCATGAGTGAGTGTTTGCTTAGTGACTAACACAACAAGCCTTTGTGTTTGGGTGGAGGAGGTAAAGTGATCACATGTAACTGTGTGGTTAGAATGTTAAGCAATCGCATTCCTATCATAATGTAGTAAAGAGACTTAAATGTGCTGATTCTAGGAGCTATTTTTACCTCAGGAATGTGTGAAATGCAATTTGCACAGCAAGAGTGAAGACGCCACATTTATGCAATATTTAGCGCCTCAGTACAAGGCTGAATGTGCTCTTCTCTTGTCTTCTGTTCTCTCCTGTTCTCTTCTGTTCTCTTCAAATTTTTCTCTTCTCTTGCCCTCTCTTCTGTTCTGTTCTGTTCTGTTGTCTTTTCTTCTCTTCTCTTCTCTTCTCTTCTCTTCTTTTTTTCTGATGCACTGTGACTCATGGCCAACCTCTGAGTCACTAGCACTGTCGTTCGTTAGATTTGCCACAAAGAGAACCCCTTATTGTCCTCCACATTTAAATGGCACAGTTGGAAAACTCCTTGGGCTTTAAAAGGCTTTATAAGTGGCAAGAGGTTGGGTCCAATTATAAGAGAAAAGTTCTGAGGGCTTTGTTGCCATGGCACCACCCACTTTCTTCTTGTGGTCTTAACATGATGTCCTAAGCTCATGCAAAGAAGTGTTTTGGCTGATGCTGAGATGACACATCTTAATAAACAACGAAATATTGACACGCTAATCAGACGTGTGATGTGGTTAATCCCACCAGCATCCAATTGCCCCTTAGATATTTACGATTCTTCCACCACTGTCACTGTAAAGTAAATGTTTCAAGTGAAGTCATCTGTGTGTGTGTGTTTCCATGTCAAATTAGGAGTAGTCTCTCTGGACATTTTAAGCTGGATGGCCTAAGTAGAATTTGACTGGATCAATATTGTTTAAAAGGCCAGATTTTCTCCCATAAATAATGTTAATCTGGCTGTGATAGAATTTTATTTACATTTGGAAAAAGATCCATTATTCATATAATTGTCTTCTGTGCATTTGCTTTGATTTACCCACTGTTCCGTGTAAGAAAGGTCTAGTGAAGCTGTGAATATAATGAATGGAACATTTTTCTATGACCATTTTATTGTTTGGTGATTATTAATTTGCTTCTGTATTTGTTTTGCTTGCACAAACTACTTTCTTTTTCAGTACTTAGTGTTCTGTCTGCCCCCAGGTAATAGCAGACGAAAAAAGGAAGGACAAAAGCTTTGCTTACGGTAAGCCGTGTTCGGCACACTATATATACGGCACACTAAATGGCCTGAAACATGGCCGGGGTATTTTTCTGTATATATATTCTCTTCAGTCTGGCACCAGACATGAGTTATATAATGTCAGTCAGAAGCATGCTCTCAGCTTATTCATATTCTAATGGATGCAAGTGGAATCATATGATGATCTAATTTCACAAAAAATCTAATTGAAAGGCTACTGGTTAACAGTCACTTAAATACCATCTATTTTGTAACAGAACACCACCATCTGTCAAGTAATTATTTTGAAAGTCTGTTTCATTGTCAGTTTGACTCCTTTGTATCATTGAACCACACAGTTAGAATGAAAGTGAATGAGAAGAAGCATGAAGAAATATGATAATACACAACACTGCTTTTCTCTGTTCTCTTGTCATTGTTGAGCCTTCAGCGCAGTGATGCTAATAGCTGCTTTAATGTGATATGATGTTTCGCTGAGAAGTCTACTGTTACATTTTCACTTTTTCCAACATCTCTGTTTCTCTCTTTTTCTTATTTAGTCTTTCTCTTTTTTAATACATTACACAAACAGACAGACACCAACCCACGCACACACACAAACACGCAGGCACACACACACACTATCGTCTCCATCTCTCTGATCGTGACTCTGCACTCGCCCGTCATCACGACAGGCCAATTACATGCTTTCCTAGGGAGCCTAGTGTGTTGCTTAGTAACACCTGGAGAGATCTAAATGAAAGTGAATTCTGCAATGACTTCACTGGAACATTTATATCTCTCTTTATAAGACCTGACCCCCCACCCCCACCCCCAGTGTACATATTACTTATTGGTTTTGTTTTCTGTTGTGGAATTATTTTTCATCTCTGAAATGTGCTAAATTCCACTCGAGTCTTTGCAGGGAGATCAGTGGCTAGATCTACTGCCTTGCAAATATATCATGGGAAAATGGCCTTTTACAGAAGGGATGCAATTTCTCTTTTTCTTCTGAGCTATGGCTGTGCCTTTGACCAAGGTGTTTAATACAAACTTATTACTGGGATGCTACTTCTGTCACTCACCCCACCCCCAGATCATGCTTTTAAACAATACTACAGTGATCATCAACTGGCGGCCCACGGGCCACATCACGCCCGCCAGTGCGCTCCATTCGGCCCCCAGATGGAAAATGAATGGATGTCAATGGCTAAATTCAGCACTTGCCTGCGGAAGGGTCCTGAGAGTGGGAGTTCTCCTTATATTAAGATTTCTCTGATATTACTGAATCATAAATAGCCTAGTGAGCAGGGAAATGTGTTCCTCTGTTTGTTTTTTTTTTCTAAATCAAATGGAACAAGCCTTCAGTCTCTCAATAATCTGCTGGTGCCGGCTCCGCACTATGTATATAAGGAAGCCAAAACAGATGCTTCGGCACTAATTTTTGTTCCAACTACGCATGTGACAGTGATGCTAAGCATTACAGGCTCACATATCAGAAACAAAAAATTTCGCAGTCGCCCCCTATTGGCTTGCTGCAGTACTGATAAAATGAGTCTATTAACTTTGCCAAAGGTAAAAAATAACAGGAATTTGAAAGGAAAAGGAATAAATCAAATAATAAGTTATTACTTAAGATACAATATTATTGTATTTTTTTTTAGGAGAGCATCTGGCCCTCACAGTCTCAGCCGAGGAAAACTCTGGACCTTGGACAAATGTAGTTGACGACCCCTGCAATACTACATTAATAAAACACTTTACCTAGTAAAACAATGGTTCTCTTATTCTAAGTAGAGATCTAGAGCTAATAATCTTAAGGCAGATTATAAGATGTCTGTTGTTCCTCATAGTCCTTGAATTTCTAGTTAATTAGCTCATTGCGTAATAGCATGGTGACATAATGAATCACTTTGACATTCCAGATTTTTTTTTTGTTTCAAAGTTAAGGCCTTGAATCTACATTAGAATTTCTTTCCACAAAACATCACTTTAAGAAGATCTATGAGTGAGAAAAAAAAGCATCTAATTAAACAAATTACTCCTTTATTTACTCACAGAATTATTAGTGTATTACTGTATTGATAGGCTTAAATTTGGGCTTATGTAATTTTTAACAGCTTTCTTTCTGATCTTGGGTTTCTGTACAGACTTAAATAGTAGAAAATATGTCAAAATGTTAATGTATTCAAGTGGCTCCAAATATCTGTCTCGCTATTTTAAATGTGGCCATTTGAAACTTACCGTATTTTTCGGCCTATAAGACGCTCCGGAATATAAGATGCACCCAATTCTCAAGGAGGAAAATCTAGAAAAAGGGTGTGCCAAAACTTTTGTTCACTCTAGATACATAACGTCTCATCTCGTTTTAGTCAACAAAAATGAAGACACTTTAGCACAGTTTTTATATTGTAAACCACATTTAGTCTCGTTCTTATTCGTCAACAAAAATGCAGTATAGATTTCATTTCGTTATCGTCGCATGACCAGCATTAAAAGGATAGTTCACCCTAAAATGAAAATTTGATGTTTTTTTGCTTACCCCCAAGGCATCCAAGTCGAAGGTGAATTTGTTTTCTCAGATGGACACAAACGCAGATTATTAGCTTTAGCCGTAGCAGTCTGATCGTCATTTATTGGAAGTGGATGGGAATCAAGCCTTTCAAAGTCAAAAAAGCATAGCCAGACACGTCCAGATTATACCCCGTGGCTCGTAACGACACATTGATGTCTTAAGACATGAAACGATCGGTTTCTGTGAGAAACTGAACAGTATTCATAACCCTTTTTATCTCTGAAAGACGACCGTCTTGAGCCCCGTGTATGCTCTGTGGTGTAGGTTACGCAAACGCCGTAAGTGATCTGTTGCATGAATAGGTCACTCGTCGTTTACACAGAGCATTTGCATATCCTAGCTCTAGACGGTCGTCTTTCAGAGGTAAATAATGATATAAATACTGTTCTGTTTCTCACAAAAAAATTATCGTTTCATGTCTTAAGACATCAATGTGTCGTCACGAGCCACGGGGTGTAATCTGGACGTGTCTGGCTATGCTTTT
>JBBKCR010000148.1:13025654-13039140 GCA_037577295.1 Ladigesia roloffi | reverse complement strand
GGAAATTTCACTGCTTGTTGTACTTGTATGACTATGCTTGTGACCAATAAAATTGGATTTGATTGATTTGATTGATTATAGATTTTTCTGATAAAACGCACCTATTATACCCAACTCTAGCCTGGACCCCTGTCCTCCAGTAGTAGAACTGGACATTATTTAGAATGAAGATTCTCTAATATTTTAAAATACATTATTTTGTGACCTGTTTTTCCATATGAAAGGTGGATTGACAAAATTTACAAGCATGCACTTATGTAAGCAGGATTCACATGTTTAGTGTGTCAAACACTTTGATTAAGAAATGTCAGAGGTGAACTTCTTTCTAGTACTAGGTAAGCAATGCCTTGACTTCTAGAAGCCCTTGGCTACTTTCCCACTACACATTACACATTATTGCTCAGTTCAGATTTTTTGGATGTGTCCAACTTCACTGTTCCAATTTATAATTTTTGGTGACCCATATCTGTCAATAGTGTTACACTCCTCTGTCCTGAAGAGACACACATGTGCACATTTTATCAATGAATGTTGTGAATGGTGTCACAAGTGGTGTAAAAACAAATGAAACGAGAACAAAACACGAATTCTGATCTGATTTTTTTCTTCACAGTGTATCCAGTCAACATGTATATATGGATCCAATCTGAGACCACATATGAAAGTGAATCTGAATTTAGATCTTTGTGTTCCCACAGCACCAAATAAGACAGACTGAGACATATACACTTTCAACCCTGTAATGTGAAAGTAGCTTTAAATCACACAAAACCACTAATAAGCCTTAGTAGTTATTTCGAGAACACCTGTCAATATGTCAGGAGATCTATTTCTGGGTTTGACCTCAGTGACTTTGATACTTTTTGTTTATCAGATGTTGAGGTAGCAGATTCGCCACCAGTTCCTGACAAGTATAAAGAAATAGAGAAGGAGTCCAAGGAGGTGTTTGTGCAGGAGAAGACTATGCTTCAGGAGACCTGGGTCCACCTGCATGACTTCTCTAAGTGCTTCCAGTGAGGGCTGTGTAGAGTAATACATTACTTACATAAGTGATAGCAAATGATGGGGCATTCTCTCAGGTCATTTATGTCATTTTATATCATTTGATGTTTTTTTTTACATTTAAAGGACACTCCTAGTTTTCCACAAGCCGGATTCCTTCACTTGTCACTTCCAGAAGTCACAGTTCAAGGTAAAGTAAATAATTGATCAAGTGAGGAGTTGTAATATTGCAGGTAACAAACTTGTGCTGAAATAGCAGTGATTTTAGGGAACTGTATTAAACTATTAGAAGTATTTATGTGTTTTCTTAACATACTTTAAAAAGGTTTACTTGATTCATTGTTCTTTCATTGATACCAACCAAATATGACAGACTTTTTATTATTTGTGTTTTCCTGTTAGAGCTTCATTGCATCTAAAGTGTGTGGTACTGCCCCACCCAACATGGTGGGCTGGACAAATTCTGTGGCCTCAGGGAAACTGCCAGACTCCTCTGGAACTACACACATGCAGGTACAAAGGAATATATATTTATAAAATTCAAAATAAAATAACAATATGAAATTTAATTAAATTCAATTAATTCTCCCTTAAAAACAAAAAAAAGGTATTTTACCTACCGTATTTTTCGCCCTATAAGATGCACTTTTTATTTTCTAATACGACGAATATACATTTTGCCTGCATTAAAACTGCACCTAACTGTGTGTGGTGCTGCTTGCAGTCCTCTTTTTGTGCTGTGTGTGCTGCAGGCTGGATTTGTGTGGAGACTTCTCTGACCCTCCCTGCACGGCCAGGCTGTCTGTGTTCGGGCTTCCCTCTCCCTACAGTCTAACCACGTGCTGCACGGGCACCATGTCAACTAGTGTTGTTTTCATCAAGGAAAATTATGACAAAGTATCTCTGTTAACTAACATTTTTCACGTGACAAAAACGAGACGAGACGCAACGTTAATGCTGGTCATGTGACGATAACGAAACGAAATCTATAATGTTATAATCTATAATAATTTCCTCCTTTAAAATTGAGTGCGTCTTATATTCCAGAGCGTCTTATACGGCAAAACATATGGTGTATACAGCAGAAATATGAACAAAAGTCATGTATTTTAAATAGAAATGTTAAATGAAAAGGGAAAAAGGGTTAAATTAAACAGTTTCCACATACACACATATATGGATATATAACTATATGTATTTATGTATATTTTTCATATATTATATACAGTGGTGCCTTGCCTTGCAAGTTTAATTCATATTGTGATGGAGCTCATGGCTCAATGAATTGCCCTTCATGAACCTCCAAAAAACACAGCATTTTTTGTTATAACTTTCTGATTAGAGAAATGTGCTTATGAATGACAAAACTGTTTTCAATAAGTATAATGTACAGCATTTGCCTTGGAGATCAGACCACTTGAAGATGCTTTGGTTTCTATGATTCTGGCAAAAGTTTTGAGGTGATCTTTAGCTGCCTTCATATACACGCTCGCTGCCTCGCCTCGCCTGACAAACGAGTGAATGTCGGTCCTCTTTTAAAAAATCTGAAACCAGCCCAATTGGTTTTAAACAGCTCGTCCTGAGTCTTAAACAGCTTGAGTCTTCTTGCAGACTGTGTCCTACATTAAGGGATCTCCGGTGAGCTGCTTCTCCACCAACCACACCATCAGCAGCTTCTCCATATTTTCATGAATAGATGTCACTTGGCTGGCATTATTGACTTTATTGACTCCTTCTGCTTCAGTGAGGTGCGGACTGTAATGCTACATGCACACCTTGGTCATGTTTTTCGAATTTTTTTCTTTTCTTTAATGCTTCTTCACAGCACTGTCCTTCGCACTCAATTTCTTTGGACACATGGATGATTAAACAAATTTTTGCCAAATAAATGCCAGCACAAATTCTCGTAACTTGAAATAAAAATCAAGTGAGAGACGACTCCTATCTCTCATAAGTTGGGACACTTGTAAGTCAAGGTACCACTGTATATATACAGCTCAGTATACTGTAAAATATATATGAAAACGGGATCCAAGGATTTGCAAATCGTGTCATTTAGTTGAAAATAGTGTAACAACAATATATCACATGTTTAAACTGAGAGCTGAGTGTGTTTACCACTGTGTTGCATTACCTGTTCTTTTAGCAACACTCTTTAAGCATTTAGGTACTAAGGTGACCAGTTCTTACACTTTTAAAACTGAAACCATTTCCCTGTTGCCTGATACAGGATTTTAGATGCTCAACAGTTCATAGTCTTCTTTGTTGTATTGTTTTACTCTTTTTCTATGGGGAAAAAAAACATTGTCCCTCAAAATAACTTTTTCTGGAAAGCAGCCTATGCCGATCCAAAATCTGTACGTATAATTCAGCATTACGGTGCCTTACAAGATGTGCAGGTGACCCAAGCCATGGACCCTTATTCACTTCCGAATATTAACAGATGTTGGATTTTTGACTTTGTGTTGATAACAAGCCAGATGGTTCCTCTCTTTTTTAGCCCAGAAGACACAGAGACCATGATTTCCAAAAATGAATTTAGCAATTTTACATTCTGAGAGACTCTGGAATGCTCTTCTTATACCCAGTCAAGCAATAGTAATTAAATATGGGTTCACTAGATTTGCAAATCATTGCATTCTCTTTTTATTTAAACACACACACACACACATGCACACACTCACACATGCATGCACACACGCACACCCACATGGCCTTCAGGAACTGAAGATGAAGGTCTATATGTGTGTGTGTGTTTGTGTTTGAGAGAGACAGAGAGAGAGTATGATTCTGGGCTTCAAATATTTGATATAGTGTGTCTAAAATCAGAATCAGAATCAGTTTTATTGGCCAAGTATACGTGCATATACAAGGAATTTGACTTCGGTAGTGTGTTAGCTCTCTGTACACATAAAAAAAGTGCCAGCCTTTCTAAGAGGTTTTGGTAATGTGTAGTAGGAAAGTGTAAAAGAGTGTAATAATACCTAAAAGGTTTTTCACACACAAGTGCACATATTCACACATGCATACATGGCCTCATGCTCAGATTTTTAGGGAGAGTGTTAGGTGTTTGTACATTGTTTATAGGCATAGTGTTGTCTCTCCCCATTGTGCTGCAATGTTGATGAGCTGTGCTGTTTTATCGTAATTCTCAGAGAGCACTGTGGTTTGATTTAATCGTAAGTAATTACTGTGTATGTGTGTGCGTGTCTGTGTTAATGTGGTAGTCTGTATGGACAAAAGACCTTCGGGTCTCGAGAGAGATTCAAAGCCAAACACATTAATATTTACTGTTGCTGTTCCTGCAAAGACACTTATCTCTCTCTTTCTCTCTCTCTATCCCTCCCTCTCTTTCTCTCTCTGTCTCGTAAGAGTCCGGATGAGTTGGGCTGTCACTTTCTGTTTGTGGATAACCTGTTACCTACAGAGATTCTCATCTGTTTCTCAGCACTAATACACTGGGGAGATCCCATGGATGAAAGTATGGACCACGGACAAACACATACACACATTTGTCTGTGCATTTTATAATTAGGGATATCCTCAGTGTGTGTGGATTATATGTGTGTGTTTCTGTGTTTATAGAAAAAGGATATGAGTCCAGGCCTGGTGTTCTGACAGCTGAACCTTATCACTTGAAGAGCATTGAATCCCAGCTCCCCCAGATACACATTCAGACTACAGCCTGCAAAGCAGCAATGCTCTCCCTGCCACCAGGGTAATATAACCCATCACCATAATCATAAACCTATCTATGATCATAATGATCATAAACGTTCACAGTCATTGTCTTTTAAAAACGACCAGCACACAATAACCCTGTTTATAATTCACATAATCATGACACTGATTATGGCCAAAACTATATCCATATGCATAATCCTAAATATCATCATTCATTACAGCAGTATCATACGTTTGTCCATGTTAATAATTATAATACTTGCTGTCTCATCACGGCTGTAATATCTGACACAAAAAATATGCCCTCAGTTCAAATATGTACATTACATTACTTCAGCATTTTCTTTTCTTTCTTTTGCCTTACATTTGCCAATTATTGTGTTCATTCAAGTGGAAATTATGTGCACATTTGATTGTGAATTTGAAGTACACATAGGACTATGGCAATGTTTACTCCACATATGCTAATTGTAGGTTTTGTTTTTAATCACACCAGAGAGAGAGAGAGAGAGAGAGAGAGAGAGAGAGAAAGAGAGAGAGAGAGATAGAGAGAGAGAGAGAGAGAGAAGATGACCTAGTCTCTTATTTCTAGCGCAATAGTGACCTAAAAGCAAGGGGCCTACATTCAGAGGTCACATGCTGAGAACAGGCAGACATCTCAGAAGGCTGAGTGACTACTGTCCTTCTGAGTGCTGACTTGATTTATGCCACAATGTGTGTGTAGAGTAATAATTAAAATGGTATTTTTTATAAGCGAAACATCTAATCCTGAATTTATATCGATCCTGTTGCTGCTAGTTGTATTTCTATGATATTTCCTTGTTCTGATCTCCAACTTTTCAGCATTTTTTCTTTTCTCTAAAGTTTGTTTTGTAGTTCTGTGGGTGTTTGAGCAGTTGCTAGAATGGGCATGATCGCAGGGTAAAATGTGCTCAGCTGTTCTGGCAACCCCAGCCAAACTTCTTGTATCTCTGTGATAATTTTTTTTTCTTTGCTGTATCTTCACACCAGATACCAGATATATTTACTGTTTAGTTCTAGCAAGAGACTACCCATTTGTGTCAATAAAGGTCTGGTGTGCCTGCAGGTGTTTGCTTCAATCCAAGGAGCACACTTTATTCTGTTTGGTTTTAGAGAGTTGATAAGGTGTGCTCCTGATTATTTGGCATGAAAACTTTGGAGATAGGATCTGACGCCCCTGATAAAGCATTTGCCTGGATTGATGTTGCCGTAAAACCTGAATACCACCCCTCGACTATCAATTTTCATCATAACAACTGTCAGACAAGGGGTCTTGGCTTGTACTGTATGTTCCCTTTTTCTGTCTCAAGTTTCCCTTTAACCGATAAACCAAAGCTCTGCTATAATCAGAAAATTAAGTTTTTTGTGATCTTTATGAGTTTTAATGGTTTAATGGGATGCAACAGAATCATTTAAATAATTTCTGCGAGTGTCAAATGTAGTTTGTACTTCTACTTGCGAAGCTGATGATCTCACATTTTTTAATTAGAATCCGCTAACAGGTATGGTAGTGAACTACTGTAGTAGTGTAAGGAGGCAACCACAAAAGATATCTGGATTGCCTTGATGGTTGATTAGAATATACTGTATTTTTCGGCCTATAAGACGCACCTTTTCTTCCCCAAAACGGGGGAAAAGTTGGAGCGTCTTATACGATGAATATACCTTTTGCCTGCATCAAAACTGCACCTAACTTTGTGTGGTGCTGCTCGCCGTCCTCTTTTTATGCTGTTTGTGCTGCAGGCTGGACTTGTCGCATGTACTGCGGGCTGTGGAGACAAAAACGAGAAGAGAAATCTATAATGTATTTTTGTTGACGAATAAGAATGAGACTAAATGTGGTTTACAATATAAAAACTGTGCTAAAGTGTCTCTTCATTTTTGTTGACTAAAACGACACGAGACATTATGTATCTAGAGTGGACAAAAGTTTTGGGACACACTTTTTGTAGATTTTCCTCCTTGAAAATTGGGTCCAACTTATAGGCTGAAAAATACAGTGGTTCAATTTGGTATAATTTAAGACATAATTGAAACAATGTGAATGAATATAAAATATGAAAGAAGCAAGCTAGAAGATCTTGTCCTCAGCTCTGTTCCCCCCTCCTCCCTATCTCATATTTTCTCTCTCTCTCTCTCTCTCTCTCTCTCTCTCTCTTGCTCTATAGGCGTCATGTTTTTTGTATCCACACGAGGGCTCCATTGGGTTTCCAGTTGCAGCTATACAGCATGACATCTTTTGTTTTTGGGGAAGAAGAGGTAGTGATGCCACACCTTAATAAGGTATTTATTTATGCTCTATCTGAGGTATTGCTGTAGTCAAGACCACCTAAACCGAGACCAAGAGCAAGACAAAGACCCTCTTAGGCGAGACCAAGACCAAGGCTGGTCGAGACCAAGACCAAAAGCAGACTAGGGCTAATATTGCTATCACATTTCCTGAACTGACTATAGAGAAAATAGGCACTGTTGTAAAGTGTCCATACTCATTAAATCAAATTCATGTTTTCTTTTTAATTATATTGTATTGGCTTATTTTAATTAATTATATTGGTTCAACAAAATTGGCAAACAGCAGAATGTGTCTTTTTCTGGGACATTTTGCAAATGTACTCTTTGTGTTAATTACTGCCAAATTCGCAGACATCTGATCGGTTGCACTTTTATTGATGCACATAATGAATACCAGTTTTGGGTAAGTTACTCATCTGTAATGCATAATTTACTTCTTGTTACTGTCATTTAAAAATAATTAGTTACATTAGAATTTTAATGTATTTAAAATGTAAGGCATTACACTACTATAGCATTACTTTTAAGTTACTTTCACCAAAATAACAGGATATATGGCAATGTAAATGTAGCTTATGACTCAATTAGCTCATTACACAGCAAGTGTAAGGTGATGAGGAATCTGACTGAGTGGCTTATGTTTAAAAACAGTACTGTCCAACATTAGATCAGTTGTAGGTTCACTCTTGGGCGTCGTCACCATTCAATCAGAGGGGGACATGTCACCCTTACATTTCATAATTCTGACGCCCTTTGTTCACTTACTTCTCTGCTCTGTCTAACTACAAGAAGTGAAACATTTTTCTCCTCTGCTGATCTCGCGGTGATTTTGGCAAATTTGTACTGTAGCGACGCTGCAGGAAAGTTTAGTGTTAGGTGTTCTTTTAGTTTAAGTGTAGAGTTGTGATGAGAAGGTTGTGACTGAGGGAGAGAGCAAGTTTGAGAGGAGCGAGAGTGTTTGGGCTCCTTTATTTTTTAGTTTTCCTTCAGGGTGGTTATGGCCAACAGTTACCTTACAGTAGTTTACAGCATACCTGTTTCATTCCTTTCTAGTGACACTACGATATGAAGAAAATAAGCGTGCACAGTTTTCTCTTTTTTCCACACTATGTCCAAGACCAAGAAAAGACAAAGACCAAATAGATTCAAGACCAAGACAAGACCGAGACTAAATGGAGTCGAGACCAAGACAAGACCAAGACCACAAAAAATTGGTCTCAAGACCGGTCTCGAGGCACAATTTCTAAACCATTTTCTACCTAAAAAAAAAATTATTAAGACTTTCTCGTTGAAAAACAGGTGTTCCTCAAGTTTGAGACGGAGATACGTTCCTACGACAGTGATATATTTGAAACGACATATGTCGTGACCTTTGTAAGGTGACAGGGGCAAGGAAAACTCCCTAAAGTTCGAGGAAAAAACTTCAGGTGGAACCAGACTCCATAGGGGATACCTTCCAAATCTGGAGAGACATACGAGTAAAGTGAGAGTAAAGTGACCATTCTGTCATACACAGTGTGAACAGAATGAAATTCTTCATTTGCATTCAATTCAATCACCAAGTGAAGCAGCATCTCGGGGAGCAATGAGTGGGGATGGTACCTTGCTCAAGGGAACCTCAGAGGTGCCATTAGCAGTCTTGGGTCTACCAGTAGCCTCATTTCATTTTTTACCTCTCAGAGGTAAAAAGGTTGGAGACCCCTGCTCTAGACCATAATAAAGAAACAACAATTTCTGCTAGAGCTTTGGACAGCGGTTGCCCTTGGATGTAGGAGGAGCATATGAGCTAATCGAAGGCAGCTAAACCAGTCAAGAATTAGTTTTGCTTAAATTGACAAAGTTTACGTCTTTATTACCTCTCTCTCTCTCTCTCTCTTTCTCTCTCTTTCTCTCTTTCTGTCGCTCTTTCTGTAGGAGAGTCTGAGGTTTTATGAGCAATCTCTACTGATTCTCAGAGCTCTAGGTGAAGTAGTTAAATCCTT
Source organism: Ladigesia roloffi (assembly GCA_037577295.1). NCBI lineage: Eukaryota > Metazoa > Chordata > Actinopteri > Characiformes > Alestidae > Ladigesia > Ladigesia roloffi. The sequence continues at coordinate 13,030,159 of JBBKCR010000148.1, read as the reverse complement.
CCCAGACCCAGAGAATCTGCCATCAGCCACCAGGGCCCTGGAGGAGGCTCTCTGCCCTCCCTTACACAACAAAGTGGCAAACAGAGGGCACTGGAGGGTGGGTTAAACTCATACACATAGACACACAGACACACACACTCAGCCATCCGTTCTTTAACAGGCACATATACAGTTGTGCTCATATGTTTACATACCATGGCGGAATGTATTTCTTTTTTCAGAGAATATGAATGATAACACAAAAACTTTTCTTTTCCTCGTGGTTAGTGGTTGGCTGAAGCCATTTATTGTCAAACAAGTGTGTTTACACTTTTTTAATCATAATCAAAACACAAACTACCCAAATGACCCAGATCAAAAGTTTACATACCCTGGTGATTTGGCCTGGAAACATGCACACAACCTGACACAAATGGCTATTAAATGTAACTATCTTCACCAGTGATCTGTTTGCTTGTAATTAGTGGGTGTGTATAAAAGGTAAATGAGTTTCTGGACTGCATATCCTTGCAGACCCTTACAGACCCTTGCATCTACCATCCTGTGCTGAAGTGAGGTTTTTTGTATTCTAAGTAATGGTGAAAGCAAAAGATTTGTCAAAGGATATGTCAAAGGATGTTGAACTCTACAAAACAGGAAAGAGTGTTAAGAAAATATCAAAGGAATTGAGAACGCCAGTCAGCAGTGTTCAAACTGTAATTAAGAAGTGGATGCTTTCTGTTGAAACCAAACCTCGGGCATGTAGACCAACTAAAATTTTAGGTACAACTGCCAGGAACATTTTTCGTGATACAAAGAAAAAAAACATAACTTCAGGTGAAATACAGGCCTCTGTGGCTGTATCAAGATGCACAATAAGGAAGCACTTGAATAAAGATGGGCTGCATGATCGAGTTTCCAGAAGAAAGCCATTACTCCGCAAATGCCACGTAGTATCCCGCTTACAATATTCCAAACAGCACAGAGACAAGCCTCAAACATACTGGCACGAAAGCATTGGGGTGATGAGAAGCAAATTGAACTTAACAACCATAAATACTACATTTGGAGAGGAGTCAACAAAGCCTATGATGAAAGGTACACCTTTCCTACTGTGGATTGGGAACATGTGAGCTACAAAGTACAGGTCCGAACTGTTGGCAAAATAAATGCAGTAAGTTATCAAAAAGTAAAAGAGGAAAATTTGCACTCATCAGGCCGGAAGCAGCGCATTGGACGTACTTAGACATTCCAACGTGGCAATGATCCAACACAAGTCGACCAATCATTGGCTCCCGAAAAATAAAGTGAAGGTTCTGTAGTGGCCATCTCAATCTCCTGACCTCAATATCATCGAGCCACTCTGGGGAGACCTCATATGTGCAGGTCATGCAAGACAGCCCAGGAATTCACAGGATCTGGAGGCTTTTTGCCAGGAAGAATGGGCAGCTTTACCATCTGAGGAGATAAAGAGACTTATCCACAACTACCACTAAATATTTCAAGCTACCATTTATATTTAAGGGGGCAAGACACTGTATTAAGTACTTGGGCATGTAAACTTTTGATCAGGTTTATTTGGGTAGTATGTGTTGTGATTATGATTTAAAAAGAGTAAACATAGTTGTAATAAATGGTTTCAGCCTATGACTAACCATGAGTGAAAGAAAAGTTTTTGTGTTAGAATTCATATTCTCTAAAAAATGATTAAGAAATCATTAATTCTGTCAGGGTATGTATTCTTATGGGCACAACTGTACATTCACACATGCTCTCACATGCTTGCACAGGAACTGTGTCACAGGAGTTGTTGGGTTGTTTTGCTCTGCAGGCTTTTAATGAAGCAGTGTATCATATGTTCTGTTCTGTGCTATGCCGTAAATTAACCCCTGAGGAGCTGTTAGCAGTGCAGGCCTTGACTGGTGACCCCTCAGCCCATTGTAGCAGCACAAAGGACACAAACACACCATCAGGTATGTTTGTGTGTGTGTATGTGTATGTGTGTATGTTTATCGTGAATATCCCAGAGGAATGTAGTATCATCTGGCTCATACATACACTGACTCAGCCCATAAGTGTTGGTGTCTGTGTGTGTGAATGTGTGTGTATAGCAGATGGTCCTCCAGAGGGCTGGGGTGGTAGGCAGGCCACAGAGCAGGAGAAACAGGCGGTCACCATCCTGCAGGCTGGCTGGAGGGGCTACCTGGTGAGAGAAATCCTCAAGGCTTCCAGACCAGGTAACACACTGCTGCCTATTTAACCAGCCCCCAGAGATTAAAACTAACCTAAACACATATAGCACAACACATATAGAGAATTATAAGTTATAATGAGCAGAGAATAATAGAAAATGCATTAAGTTGGCAGATATAGATGGAAATTACTGTGAATTGGTAAGACTTGGGTCTGGGTCAGTTTGAAATTCTGCCAGAAAATGAGGCTGTGCTGACTTTTATTTCAGTCATTCCCAACACAAGCTATCAAATAGGAACCCCATTAGCCTGTAGGGCGTTTTCTTTTTTAGTCCTGCTATTTCAGGCTTTTAGGCGTCTAAATGTTTCCCTTGTAACTCGACTAACCCTGATGTCAGGGTTAATGGTTAATTTGATCAGAGACTGCAGAGGGTTCTCTTGGTTTCTCCTGAAGTGTGCGTGTGTGCGTCAGCACATATGCGCTCAGGCCCTCCAGCTCAAACTTATCAATGAAGCTGCCAATCACTCTAAGTAAGCATGACAGGCCAGAGAATAACACACATCTCCTTCTCCATCTTCATCTCCCTATCCATCTGGATCTATTCCTTCCAGCGTCTCTCCTTCCCCACACTGACAAGCTGATGGATAGAAAGAGAGATAGAGAATCAAAACAGATCGGGGAAAGGCAAGGAGAAACTACTTAAAAATAGGAACAGATAGCACTGACAAATTAGAAGGAAGTGACAGAGAAAGGGGGGTGGGCAGAGGGAGAGGGAACACAACAGAGGCTATTAATTTCAGACAGCCATAGGCAGTCTTGTCATTCTGGAAACACAGTTTGAGCTTAGTGCATATGGGAACTTCGCCAAGCTCTGAAGTTTGACAATTCAGTACAACCATGTGACATCCAGTCAATTAGAAAATTCAGCACTCATAAGTCTGAATCCATCATTCTTACACAGATGAAACCCGCTGTTGGAATCAAGGCTGAAAATGTGTCACTCAGATTAATCTCATAAGCTCACAAGTGGTGCAAAGATGTCAGTGTGTTTTCCAGAGGTTTCACTCTCAAGACATGCAGCTTGAGTCAAGTAGACAGTGACATTGTTACTTCACCATTGCTGATATAAGTGTCCAGATCACTCCTGTACTCTGTCTGGCACACTAGTGGAAATATTATCCAAAATAAAGAGGGAATGATAAAGAGAGTGCGAGTGTGTGAGGACTAACTTGTGGACAGTGGAAAATGAGGAATTCCACTGAAGATATTTAGAGTGAGTTGACGTCAGATATACCATTAAAAATGTCAAAAGCGCTGTTGTGGAAATTGGAACCAGATTTCAAAATTGTTTACTAGGCTATTGTATGAAATACGAAAATGCGGCCTGGTATTTTGCTTCTTATGGTACTTTTAAATACCTCTAAAAAGGCTAGGGAGTATTCAATGTGAACTGGAAATTGTGGCTTTGATTCCAAAGACTGCTAGTGGCTCCTCTGAGATACCCTTGAGCAAAGTACCATACCCACACACTGGGCTTTGTTCCTGGCTGCCCACTGCTCCGCTTGGTGTTTGGGTAAAATGCAGAGGAATAATTTTGTTCCATGTGTTGAACACAAGATTTTCTCTTTAATGATTATGGATTGAACTATCGAAGACAGATTAAAAAAATAAAGGGGTTCTTCTGCAATTCGAAACCGGGACCAGCGTGTCCTGCATTTTACCTCTGCATCAACATAGGGGTTTCTTACCAATCCATTAATTATTAAGGATGGCTGAACCGCTGCATTCAGTTGCTGATTCATGTTTTTATTCATTCTTATTTTGTAACCGACCTTAGCTTTAGGTTCTTGAAGTCTGTTTATGAGTCTACTGTGTGTTTTGCTATGTGTTTGTTACTATCTGTTTGTGTTTCTCTGCAATTTGTCCTTTTCCAACTACATCAGCTGTGACATCATATACTCTATTTGCAGCCGGAAAAACACTTTTGAAACAATAAAGTCTTGGGCCTTGATCAACCAATCTGAATACTTGCGTACTGTACTTGATGTTAACAGAAAGTTTGAAATTTTCTTGATGGAATCAATACATTTCCTTTTTTAAAATGCATAAATCTAAAGAATTGAGGCTCATGGATTAAATTAAACAGCAGAGAAACCAAAATATAGATTCAGAATGTTATATGTAGATTCAGTTTTGCCAGAATACTGGATATTTATAGCTTGGTTAATATTCACAATTTGCTGTAAATACCTTACAATGTGTGTGTGTGTGCGTGTGTGTGTGTGTGTGTGTGTGTGTGTGTGTGTGTGTGTGTGTGTGTGTGTGTGTGTGTG
>JBBKCR010000148.1:13014519-13025554 GCA_037577295.1 Ladigesia roloffi | reverse complement strand
TAATAAGATTAACAATAATTAGAATATATATCGTATATAAATATCTCAAGAATATCAGAAACAGTAAATATTTCATCATCTGAATTGAATCACTTTGATTTTGGTCCTAAATCAAGCACTGATTTCAGAAATTCACCAGTCTACAGTGGTGGACTACAAATAGAGACACTTTAGGACTGTGGCTACTCTGCCAAAAAGTGTAAAAGGGCACTTCATATGATCATGAAATCATCATCCCACAATAAAGTAATGTGGAGGAAACATTATGATTTGGGCCTACTTTGCTGCATCAAGCCCTGGCCAGTTTGCAATCATCAAGGGGAAGGTGAATTCCCAAGTGTATAAAAATGTTTTAGAATAATATGAGAATGTCTGTATGCCAGCTTAAACTCTGTAGAATTTGATGGTGATGCAACAGGACAATTATCCAAAATAGTGGAGCAAGTCAACCAAAGAATAGCTGCAGAAAATCTAAATCCAGCTTTTGGAGTGGCCAAATCGGAGCCCAGACCTCAACCCAACAGAGATACAATGGATCGACTTGATGAGAGTGCAGAGCTGGTCCACAGCTACAGAGAGCACCTGATTGTGGATATTGCCCCCCAGGGGGATTCAACAATTTAATGATTCCAAGGATTCACTTTTTTTTTCACTTTTTCTATCACTTTTACATTTACATTTATGGCATTTAGCTGACGTTTGAAGCGACAAGAGATTCTGCCGATCTGACGGTGAGAGGGAGTGCATTCCACAATTGGGGGGCCAAGTCGGAGAATAGTCTTGTCTCATGTTACCCTCTTCGTTTGTGCGGAGGAGGCTCAAGATGAGCCGTGCTAGAAGCCCTGAGAGGACAAGAAGAGATACGTTGTTTAATCAATGCCACCATGTATGGGGGAACACTCTTGGCTTAGAAAGCAAGAGTTAAAGACTTTAATATAATTCGAGCACTTACAGGAAGCCAATGAAGCTTTTAAAATAAGGGTGTGGTGTGAGTGAGCTTAGGAATGTTGAAGACCAATCTTGCGGCTGCGAATAAGCTGAAGTGGTTTAGTTACATTCTGTGGAAGTCCAGCCAGTAGAGAGTTGCAGTAGTCCAGTTTGGAGATGACAAGAAACTGGACTAGAATTTACCTAGCTTTTGTGGTGAGGAAGGGGTGGATTCTTCTGATGTTGTAAAGAAGGTATCTGCATGTTCTGGAGGTCTTGTCTACCTTTGGCGAGAAAGACAGATCTTCAACAAGGGTAGTGGTTGTGGTTTTATGGTTGTCCTCAATAAAGACATGACAGATAAGAATTTTTTGTGTTATTATTTTAGGCACATGTATTTGCCATGTTTTTGTGAAGATCAGATCACAAATTGATGTGGAAAACCATGAAATACAAAAAGGTTCACATCATTTTTCTTGCCACTGTAGATAGGTGGATGGATGATGAATGGCTGAATGAAATGATGGATGGATGGATAGACAAATAGTTTCATGGGATAGACTGAATGAAATAGATAGACAGACAGACAAATAGATATAGAACCAGGAGGTGGTGCAGTTTAAGTGAATCACAGTGTTCAGTTGGGTGGTGTGGTGCTCTATTATTAGCATACTTGTGACTGCATGCAGATGCTACATCAGACAGCAGTGAATGCCTCGCTATGGTTACACTGCAGTGAACTTTGGCCCCTCTATTGAGAACAAAACCGACCACGATCAATGGACAGGTCTTATCAAAGCCCTGCTAACAGCATCCTGGATACAAGGGATACTTCAGTCTGAAGGAAGTGAGAATTACAATACCATTACATTGTATTTAATAACTGATGCTCCTGTCTATAGCTTCACAGAGGCTCACAGTCAATGCCTCATATGTAACTTACTCCTTAGTTTATAATGGTTTCTCTACCTCTCTCAATTCCAGAAATGGAATCCCAACCAGTGGTTATCAGCATTGTAACACCCTACAGAATAGCCCTACAAAGTGTCTAATGTTCAAATAAATAAATAAATTCCACAAGCTCTTTTGAATAATTTGCTTCCTATAGTAACTTTTCAAGTATCTTCTTTTTGACTGTAGAATATGTCTTCACAGAGATTAATGAATTGATTGACTCACCAAGTCTTTTTTGTTTTTGATTTGATGGCTACGGTTGAGGGTGTATAAAGTGTGATATCCTTATTCAGCTAAACGTAAGGAGCTTTTCTGAAAATGGCTGTGTAAATTATAGGAAAATATTTTTAATGCCTCTTTGTACCTCAGTTTAAATATATTTGATGTTCTATGGCAGACAGCCTTATTTGTAAAAGATTTGTGTGACATATAGGCAATGGGAGTGAGTATCTACTTGCAGTAGATACTTATAACAACTTTTATCAGAAACTCTGTAATATGGGCAGGGGTGTAGCTAGCAATTTTGGGCCACCTGAATGAAAATCTTTTTAGGCCCCATGCTTCCCCCAAACCGTACCAACACATGCGCACTACTAATGGAGTTTCCTATTAATGGATGGTTAAGTATTAGAGGGTTTCCATGGGCCCCCCCCGGAATGCTGGGCCCCATGAATCATCCATGTTTACCCCCCCTTAGCTACGCCCCTGAATATGGGTGATATGAAGAGCACTGGTCAGGTACTGGGACCTTCTTCTCTACTGGATCTTTAGTCCAGCATACTTTGTGTGCCAATTGACCATTTCTAGGCAGTATACAAATGGACAGCTAAAGACTAACAAGTCAGTAGGTATGATGGTGAACAGACAAAAACATCCAGGTTGAACTGGGATGAAGTTCTGTGATAAGGGAGAGCTGTAATAGATCATAGAACCAACCATCTGACCATAACAACAAGGGGAGAGGAGCAACCCGAGCTCTTTACAGCAATAACCGTAATGGTTTGAGGTCGTCTGGACTAGACATGGGCCGGTATAAGGTTCTGACGGTATGTTAACCTTGGATAAAAAAATCACGGTTTCACGGTATCACGGTATTGTAATTATGGCTCTACAATGTTGTATTTGAATGTCTGGGTAAAAAAACAACTCTTTTTTTTCAACTGAACACAGTATATTTTATTTTAGGAACATTTTGTAACATTGAACAGGCAAAATAATTAAAATAAATCATTGAATTTTCTTAATTAAATTAAATTGCAGTCACTTGTGTGAGCCTAAACCTGCAGCTCAACAATAATCAAAATAAAGAAACAAATAAAATTTTCAAACACAAATCCTTCCTTTGATGACACAAACAATGCACATATTGTAGGAACGGTATAGCTTTTTTTTTGCGGTTTTGAAACCGTGACTTTTTTAAACCGCGGTAAACCTTGAAACTGGTTATCATCCCATGTCTAGTCTGGAGACCTCAATATAACAGTACACTTCCTCCAGGACCATCACCCGAAGATTGAGAAAGGTTCCCTGATGACTCCACACGATGGATCCAATGCCAAAATGTATCTTAAGCGCTCTATGAATGGTAGGGCGGATTCCTAGTGTGAGGAGTCATTTTGTCTGGCCATGCACCGTGGAAAACATTGATGAGCTCCCAGTTCAGTATGTTCTGGTCTGGAACGCAACTCCTCTCCTCTAAATAATACAAGATATTAAAAGTCCACTCTTTGAGTCCAGGAGCTGGCATACACAGTAAGCTTGAGTACCTTCAGTCTACACCACATACACAGTCTACACATGGATGCCTCTGCCGAACCCTCACCCAAGGATCTAAAGGACCAGTGGACTGAGAAGGAAAACATGAAACACAAAGTGGATACCCATATGTGAGGATAATTTCAAATTTAATTGAACAGGGTTAACATGAGATTCAGCACTTAGAAGACAGCAGATTCAGACAAAGATCAACGGTTGATAGCCATAATATGAAACTTGGTTAATACTGTGCCATCTCTCTCCTCTTTTGAACTGTCAAACTGCCTGAGTGTTGGCATCATGCACCCCTTCACCTACCCACTTTGCCATTCAGAAGCATTTTTGGAATTTTTGTGGGAGCTGGGTCCCACAGACAGAGTCGGAGGTTTTGTTCGAGCACACAGCGGCGTAATTAATTCTGTCCGTAATCTGCCAAGGCGAGTAACCCCTACCAGTTTGGTTGTCTAGGAAATAGGCTCATAGGCTCAGATCCTGTCTAGCTCTTGAAACATCCGTTCAACCTAACCACTGTATTTGAGGTGATAAGCTGAGGTCAGGCTAACTGTGGCCTTCAGCTTGGTATTGAATCTCTTCCACATCCATGGTGGGACAGGATGTATTCTGGGATGCCTTAAACAAGGAACATGAACTGGAAGAGTGCCTTGGCCACCTGTGGGTACAGAGGGGAGAGATTTGAAGGGAATAAACATTTTAGAAGCATACGCCAGATCACAAGAATATATACCCTGTCACAGGCAGATCCATAACAAACTCCACTGCAGTGTATGACCAGGCAGTGGCGGAGCCAGGGCAGGGGCCGGGCATTTGCCCCCCCGAAACCTTATTGGCCCCCCCAGGTGCCCCCCCTGTCGAGGCACCGCACTCTGACCTTACGTCTTGATGAGAAGAACTTGCTGAAATCTGTAATCGTTAAAGTCGTATAAATGCTATGTTCTTCCAGTGCAATGCAGTAGTCGGTGCTGTTAGTCGTACAGCGCTCTGTATCAGCACATGATCCAGGCGGCGCGTCTTGAAAATCCAAGAAAATATAAAAAATATGTTGGACATATTCTTTACTTTATTCAAACTTTATTAATGTTTTAGATAACACGTTTAAAAAGGTCTCATAACGGATTTAGGATTTGCCATGTTTACCCTAAAGTGGACTACAATGCAGGAAATTGCCTCAAAGAAATCCAAAATTTTCTGGGGGAGGACCCTTAGACCCCACTCTGGGCTAAGCCCCAGATCCTCATTATGTCTGGCTCCGCCTCTGACAGTTTTCAAGAAATGTAGTGCTAACCCTAATAAACGAATACATTTTCAGCCAATTTTGATCCATTTGTATCTGAAATTTTAAAAGAATTCACATATTACTGATTCTAATGTACTAATCATGATAATAATCACCCCTTCTATAGTACAGAAACAGAAAATAATCAATCAATAATCACTCTTTTAACAATGCTTGTTTTACTTGATTGATACATTCTTTCATATACTCTCTTCTGTTTAGAATCTATCCTCTACCTCTTGGTAATATCTTTAGAAATTTGGGTATTTAATTTCACTGCTATGCTGATGGCACCTAGCTCCCGCAGTCATTTCTGATTGTATTCTCGAAATTAAAATTTGACCTTTGCATTACACAAATCGATTAATGTTTATTAGGCCTCCCACACACTTCTGCATAAGCTTTCACTAGTTCAGAATTCTGCTCATCATGCCATGACCAGAACCTCCTCCATTACATACATCCCTTCAGGTCTTTATAACTTTTACTGGCTTTCTGTCAAATATCAAGCTCTTCATTCCCTGACACCAAGCTCTTCATAACCTGACACCCCGTACCATTCCGACCTCATACAAATCTACATACTCAGATCTTCCTCTTCCAGTGTACTCCCTACACCCTCTGCTTGTTTGTCCACCATTGGATCTAGATGCCTTAGTTATGTAGCACCCCCATCTCTGGAACTCCCTTGATGAGTGTTTGTTAAAATTAGTATTAAAAAGGAAAGGAAAGTCTAAATCTCAACTGTTATGGCCAAATCAAAGTTGAGATAGCTACTTTTGCCTGGCATGTATCAGGTCCACTGTCATGTACATTTAAGTGTTTTTCCCTCAAAACACATAAACCAACTAATCACGTCTTTTAAAAGACCGGGGTTGTTATATACTGTATAAGAATCTCCTAAATGTATTAGCCAGGCTTCTGCTATCACAGAAACACAAAATTTGTATATATCTCTAAAATGTGGTGGTTTTATAAAGAAATAACATGAAACCATTCGTTTCTAGGTTATAGAATAGAAATGATTAAGAAGAGTGTTGGTGGTTAATTACAGTTCACGTTGTTCTGTTCGGTTTACGGGGTAGTTTGAAAGCAATCACAAATCCTAATTGATAATCACAGGCCATCAACTGGCCTCGAGCCGAGCTGCAGTTGCTCGCCTCAGGGTCTGGCCCGTTATGCTGCTATTGGCCGCATCGCGTCACTGCAGGTGCAGTGCCACGCCCCCTCCGTTGCCATTGGATGCACCCAGCCACTCCAGATGCAGAGCAGTGACTTTGGGCTTGTCACGTGACGCTGCGCGCGCGCTCAAATCACGCAACGCGGAGGTGCGCGAGCGGAGCAGAAACATCCGGGTGCTGTGCGAGGGGGACAGGGCGGGGCTAAATGAGAGAGAAGGACCGAAAAAGGGATTTTTTATTTCAAAATGTAGATGATATTTGACATTTCAAATGAAACAAAAATGAGAAGAAGAACCTGAAGAGGGAAGCAGAATAAAAAGGGAAGAATAAAGAGAAGCTGGCAGCAGGAAGAAAGATCCGAGTCAAAGACGCAGTGGAGTGTTCCGCGAGGAGAGGGGCGGGGCTAAAAGAGAGAGAGAAAGAGACATAGTGGGAGTGAGAGAGAGAGATGCGCATCGGGACTTCAGAGAAGACAGCACGGTCGCCCTACCAGTGCTCCTGAAAATCGGCCTCGCAGAGGAAAAACCCGTCACTTGTCAACATGAGTCATGGACGACATGGTGACCAAACCCCCTGAGCATTAAAAAATGTGAGACTCACAGATAGCAACTGCAAGAGAGAGAGAGAGAGAGAGGCGTCCCCCACCCCCTCCTCTTTTTCCTCATCCTCATCTTTACCGGGTGTTCTAGTCTCAGGTGCTCCGTCCATCGTCGTGTCGGCCGAACCTGGGGGAAAATGAAGAAGTTTAATATCCGTAAGGTGCTGGATGGCCTCACCGCTGCGTCGTCCCCCTCGTCGTCCCCTCAAACAGGGGCGAAGGAGAACGACTTTATCATCCCTGAGACCCTCCAGTCAGAGCACTTTCAGCTGTGCAAGGTGCGTGTGTGTGCGTGGCAATGGTTTGTTTTGCTCTTCCCTTGTAACTGGTTTTGTATGTGTGTAGACGAGCTCTTGGGGACTGAATTTGAACTCCTCTAAAGACTCAAAAGCGGCAGACGGGCTGGTGTGTGTGTATGATGTTCGCTGAGGATGAGTAGTGTTCCTTTCCAGGCGGCCGAATGCGGCAGCCAGCGCCGTTTTCCTGCCAAGAGCTGTTTGACGCACATTTGGCAGGGCTGAAGATTTGGATGTCACAGTCCTGCAGGGCAGCAATGCTCCACAGTGAAACGGGCGACAGATAAATTAAAAAGCACTGTCGTGTTGTGTTTGCGGGGAAAGGCAAACGGGCACGTTCGCTTTATTTACTGTGTCTGTGGAGGAAGAGATATTATTTATGAACATGTATTTTGTGATTGAACGGTGCTGGCCTTGACCTGCTGTCCAGTAAAATAGAGCCAACAGAGCAGTGAAAGCTTTACAGCACTGTATTGATTAAACTGAACCTGAACGCAATTTCGGTCCTTTCGAATTTGTGTTCCCGCATTGGAGCGTTTGATGTGTGTGAAGCGCACCGTCACCCAGTCTGATTCTGCGTGCTGCTCTGACTCGTTAAAGCGACTGCATGGTGCGGTGTGTGTGTGTGGTAGCCTATTTGTTGGGGGTGGGGGCGGGGGATAAACAACCCGGCTCTTGCATAATCTGCTGGATTGGGATTAACATGTCAATCGGCGAATCACAGAATAACATGACCGATATGTGCATGGAAATATTTTACCGATTGTGTTTATTAGGGCCCCCTCAACCCATACACGTTTTTTTTCATTTAAGGAACAGCCAACACAAATGCGTCATTTAAATTAGAAACAATTAACTGACAGAATGCATGACATTAGTCACTTGTTGAAGGGCTCCCGCTCATTGCATCCATCACACGTGTGGTGAAATTATTGAATTATTGAGCAGTGCGTCGTAATACCTTGCGTGGCACTTCATGTAGGCTGCCCTTTAAAGGAAGGCATTATTGTAAATGCAGATTGTCACGTGAGTGATAACTGTCCACACAAAGCTACTAATCCAGGTTTGTTTTACCCTGGGAAACACCGTCCAACATCACAAGAAGAGATGTTCTGATTTTATTAAAGCGAACATTGCAATAGGTGGGGGACAGAATCAACGGGCCCACTCAGTAAGTCTCTTTAGGTCTTGTCTCCCTGGCCTGCATGTGTTGAGGGCTCAAGCCTGCGTGTGTCGAGGATTGGAGCTTGTTGCTTTGCAGTTGAGGCTGAAACCCTCCAGCAACTGCAGGTGCCCGAGCGGCACTTATGTAACATGCTTAGGCCCTCACTCAGCCTCTCATTAAGCAAACAGAGAGGGAGAGATATATGACAGCTGGAGAAAAGGGCTTTGTTGCAGTATACCTGCAAGACATACCTGGTATACACACGCGTACACACACAGATATGTATGTATGTATATATGCACACACACTTGTGGTATTGTTTGTTAAAATGTTGTAATATTATGAGCAGTTTAAAATTGGAGGTGCCTTGTTGTAGTCCTTTTGTCACAATGCATATGTTCTCTGTAAAGTTTGATTCTGTTGTATGTGCATTTTTCCACATTGCCTTCCTGGATGCCAGACTGTCCGGCACGGCTTTCCCTATCAGCCGTCCTCTATGGCGTTCGACCCGGTCCAAAAAATCCTTGCCATCGGGACTCAAAGTGGAGCTTTACGATTGTATCCTTTACTCTCAGATATTGTTTGTGTGTGTGTTTACATGTGCATACTTTTTCAGCATCAAGGAAATACTCGTAAGTATTGGTTGAAATGTTGAGAAACTGTAAACGTATTTATGTTTGACTCTGCTTGTCACACTGACTTAGTGCAAAGCACTTTTGGATGCTGTTCATTCACACCAGTGTCATCACTCTCTGCTTATGTTGATCTCACATCTCGATCAGTGGTTGTGCTCATGCTGAAACAGGAATGTTAACTGCGCATTGTGCTAGGAGGATAACATTTGAGATCAGGCTAGTGAAAATAATGGGTGTTTATGTATAATCTCATTGCTATGGTTTATGGGAAAAATGTGATTTTGGTCTTTCAGCATGTGTAAATCAACAAAATCTCATGATTTGTGAAACTTGTGAAACATTTGTGAAAATGTGTAAAGCCTTTGTGGAAATTTTGGCTTTAGAAACACAGTTGGTCTTACAGTTCTAATGATTCTATTTAAACACCACATATTGAAGCTTCATAGCCTAATTGAAAAGATCTCGGCTTTGCTTTTTCACACAATTTCCTCATGATAGACAGATTTGCTGTCAGATCTGTGAACGGTCTCCCCCACCCCCCACCAACTGAGCCTCCTCAAAGTAAGTTGATGCTGACGGCAGCACTTGAGAGAATTGGTCCTCTGTAGAAATAGATCGCTTTTGAGGAGCTCACTGTTAGTAGGCCTTGTTCAGTGATTGTGATCTGATAAGCGTCTTCTACCAAGAGATGAGGAGAATGAGAAGTTTTGTATTACTAGTGCTTCTTGCCCCTTTACCTCTTCTCCACAATGCCCACTAGAGGCATTATTCTTAGCTGTCATTTACAGGGGGTCCTCAATTTTGACAAAGATCCGTTCCTTTGACAGTCATTTAACTCAAATTTTGGTGTTAGTTGAAGCATAAGTCCCTTCCTGATCCTAACACAGTTTTTAAATCATAAAAACACAACTGAGCTCTTCTGCGGCATGCAACCGAAATAGTTTGCCCTCGTAGTCTCTATGTATGGTGCTAAGTGTGTATGCTTAGTGAGAGTCAGTGTTGTGAACTTAAAAAGTAGTATGTCGAGACTGTTTTAACCTGAGGATGCCTGTAATTATTTTTTTAGCCATGCCCTATGTTAATTTTTTTAACTATATAGCTCCATTTTAGACTCTTCGTTTTGATGTCTCTGAATTTTTTTGGTAAAAAATTTCTCTGCTAGTTAAAAAGCTGAGAATCAGTTCAAGGTTTGGCACCAACTCCTCCACAAGGACCAAAAAAAGGACTGGTTGATGGGAAAGCAGTAATTGGTTGGAGTGAGTAGTGAGGAAATAGTCTTTGCTCTGGGATTGTCCTTTTACTTTCACTGGATGGGCCAAATGCCACATCAGTGGTGTCTTTTGAATCCTTAGAACTCCATGGCCTGGAAGTGGGGCTCTTTTCATTGGTGGTGTGGCCGTGTTCAGTAGTCTGTTAGCTCTGTCTCTTTGGGTCTTGGTTTTTCTTGCCTCTGAGGATGATTTTAAGTGGCAGATCAAGGGGCTAGAATGGCGCACAGGCAGAATCGTCCGGAAGATTACTGCAGAAAAAAGGAGAAGGAAGTCTACAGTTTCACGCCAGAGGACTAATGCACTGTGATCCCAAAAAAACGGGTTGCTCTCCGTCGTCCTCCACAGGCTAGAGAATGTGTTTACTGTCCCCAAAGTGGCACAGATGGCAAAGAAAGAGAAGGAAAGGGGACGAAGGATTGTTGGGACTTAGAAGGGGAAAATGAGATGAAGAAAGAGAAGGAAATATGTTTTCTGTGCTTTCTGTTTTTTGCCAGGAACTATCCTCAGAAATGCTGTGCTTGGAAAGAGATGGAAAATACACTATTGTCCATTTGCCCATTTCACTTCTGTTTAACTGCCATATTAAGATGTATAAAGTGTTGACAGTTGCTTTCAAATGGGAATGGACAGTAGTATATTAGTAAATGGCTGGTTTTCGATTTTTTGTGACACTTGGCTTTATGGCCCTCAACCTTATTTTAGGAAACTGGGCTGCTTTGGGTGCTGAAGATGAGCTTCTCCTCAGCAGCCTGGTGCCGGGTGGTCGTTGTCCTTTGTGGAATGGATTGTTAAGTGGAGAGCAGAGAAAATGGCAGACTCATAACTCAGCCAGCCACACAGGCCCACTGTCTCTGGCTCGCTCACTGATCTATTGATCAGATTCTCTTTCTCTCTCTCTCTACCTCTCTCTCTCTCTATCTCTCTCTCTCTCACACACACACACACACACATGTGCAACA
>JBBKCR010000148.1:12969067-12979889 GCA_037577295.1 Ladigesia roloffi | reverse complement strand
CCTCCTGTCTTTTCCTCATCGCCACTGTCTCCAAACCATACAACATCGCTGGTCTCACTACTGTCTTGTACACCTTTACTTTCATTCTCGCTGAAACCCTTTTGTCACCCATCACACCTGACACCTAACTCCACCCATTCCAACCTGCCTGCACACGCTTCTTCACCTCTTTTCCAGTTTCTCTGCTTTATACTGTAGACCCTAAGTACTTGAAATCCTCTACCTTCTTTACTTCTACTCCCTGTAACACTGTTCACTGTTCCTCTTGTGTCCCTCTCATTCACACACATGTATTATGTCTTGCTGCGACTAATCTTCATTCCTCTTTTCTCCAGTGCATATCTCCACCTCTCCAACCTTATATAATACTGTTTTAAGGTGTACAATGCAGTACACTAAAAAAATCAGCAGTACGCTGCAGTACTGTGCAGGGCCAGTGATACTGCACTGTGACCTCTGCTGGAGGAAAACGGAATGCATTGTGAATTGAGTACTGTGACTCCCTGAAAGATTGCCAGTTGGATTATGTGCCTCAAGTGTGTGTGTGTGTGTGTGTTTATAAGTGTGTGTGTTTGTGTGTGTGTGTGTTTGTGAGCGTGTATGTTTGTGTCAAGGTTACTGAGAGAGGTTTATCAGTCTGCTAGGGCCACATTGCTGAGTAGAACAGCTGGGTTCAGTCCCTGTCTGTTTGCATCTCAGCTCTGTTATTGTAGTCAGTCAATCTCTCACTGCACCCTGCTCCTTGTCCTCAATAGACTGAAACTGCTTACATTTACACCAGCTGTAATTTGCCTAAACATGTAGATCATGATCTTCTCAGTGCTGCTATAGAAATACAGAAATTTCAAACTGCAAAATGACATTAGTACATAACTGAAGTAACTAGGGCTTTAACAACTTCAAATTTTTTATCCTTCATCCAAGTCGAGTTGACTAGTCATTTGATGACATCATCACACATGTGTATTAGCCCTAAATCATCACAGACCTTTTCAAATCATGCCAGCTTTTGTATGTGTAATAATTTATTATTTTATTACTTACGTATGACAGACTCGTAACTGCAGTTTAGAAATAAATTGACTACTTGACTACATGGACTACATGTGGGGTAAAGAACAAACTGGAAATTGGATTCCTCGCCAGAACTTGACATTTTATTCAGTGAGGATGATGTAAGTATTTTACTGAGATCACATTTACTCCTGTATTAAAACTGCGTCTCTCTCTGCATAGGACTGTGTGACATTAACGAGACTTCGGCCACATCAGAGGACCGCTGCAAATCCCCCACCTCAGGTAATATGTGCTTCAGTGCATGCTGCCAGTTACCAGCCAAAACCTGATAGCCTGCCTACTCTATCACTATTTTCACTCTGTTTAAAAACCTGATTTGATTAATTCCTTTTTAAAAATGATCCTTTTTGTTTTAACTTATTTTTTTATGTTATTAAAAGCTGCTGTATTCAGGTTTTTGTGTGCAAACTGAGGCAGATAATGTACAATAAGCAGAGAATAGTATGTACTATAAATTTGTACATATTTCAGTCAAAATTAAGCAAACGGAATACTTATTTGGTGCTTAAAAAGCCCAGGCTGGTTCTACTTATTCTATTTATGAAATGCCTTGACTGATCAACTGAATGATCAGGGCCCGGTTTCGCGATAACGAACCATCTTAGCGCGCTAAGAAGATTTTCTAAGATATATCTTAGCTAAGTTGTTTACATTTCCACGAGTGTTTCTCGAACCATCTCTTAGGAAGTCTCTTAAGTCGATGGGCTTTACGTGCGACGTAGAAGGAGCGATCAATTGCCCTGAAATCGATTCAGAGGTCATTCAAATGTACATTGAAAAACGTTTGGCAACCAATGTTAAAGTGCAGTCAGATAGCTTAGTGGTAAGAGTGTTAGCCCTGTAATCTAAGGACCGGAGTTCGAAACCTGCCTAATGGCGGCACGGTATCATAGTTTTTCTATAAAGATAATCTGGAGTAAATTAAGCATATAAAAGCAAATAAGAACAACTACATGGGTATTGTTGACTCAACAATAAATTCAAGTACGTAAACTATACTCGAGGAATTCCTTAGTAAAAATTACAATGAATTTCTGTGTGGAAATTGTTACCAAGCTTTTTTAAGATAAAAAATAAGATAGAGAAGATGGCAGAGAAGAAAAAAAGAGCACCAAGCTTTTCTCTCTCTCTCGTTTCTCTGTCCGCCACTAGGTCTGGCTGACATTTACTTAAAGAAGCTTGGTAACAATTTCCACACAGAAATTAATTGTAATATTTACTAAGGAATTCCTCGAGTAAAGTTCACTTACTAGTAGGAATTGTTAAGTCAAATATACCCAAGTAGATTTTACGACCTACTTTTTGTTTCTCAAAAACAATATGTACGTAGCTTTTGCAAGTATATTTACTCCAGACTACCTTTGTATGTAATTACAAAATTGCATAACTGCAGGCGGGAATCGACCTCCCGTCTTCTGATTGCAAAGTCAACGCCCTTCCCACTAGGCCATCCGACTGCTTTGTGTCGCTCTTTGCAGAATCATCACAATAACCACTCGGCCATTTTGCATAGAATAAAAAAAAAGAGCACTAAGCTTCTCAGATTTCTGAAAACTGCTGCTCAGTGACGGTCACTAGCGTCTTGTGCTGGAACTGCGCTTAGAGACGCTAAAGAGTGGTCCGGACCAACCTTACGAACGTGGGACGTTCATAAGATATATTTAGTGTACAAACGCTTCGAGAACCAGCCCATAAAGTTAAGAGAGAGTTTAAGGTGAAATTAAGACCTACTTAGCGTTAAGAAGCTTTCGAGAAACCGGGCCCAGTTCTTGTTTCAGAAAGTGATTTGGTTGTTTTTTTGGACTGCGGTTTCTGTGACACCTCAAGCCCTTTCCTCGGTGGAAGGATTTTTACACTAACAAAGATGTCACGTTGTAAGGCCTGTACAAGTAAATGTTTTAGGACTGTTCATAAGTCTTGACAGTTTGAGACTTGTGGACAGTCCTAAAACATGTACTTGTCCCACAACATTCCTTTTTACAGTCTTTACAGTCTCATAGAATTGAGGTGTATTGTGTATTGTAGAATGAGATCACTAGTGTTTCCAATTTCATGGGTTTGTTTTGTGTGGTTAAGAATGTCGTGGGTTTATACATTTTCATTCAAATTTTTGTATCACACATCCAGGACTTCAGGGAAAGGGGCCTGGGAAATACACAAATAAACAATGGAGTAGCAGTTCATTAGCTGCTGTTATTGCATTTTAATTGCTTAACATGCATTTTCTCCAGGAAAAGGCACCTTAAGTCTTAATTTATTTGACAGCTGAGGCTTGTGAATGCACTGTACTGTACAAGGCAATATAATATACTGTTCATTACCTCTGCATTTAAATCACGAAGTCCTGAGAGCTTTAAAACAAATAGAATGTGCAGTAGACAACATTGTTCAGCAAGACTGTGTGTACATACTTTTGTTATTTTTGGAGTTTGTCTTGTGAAAATGTTTCTAACCAGTTTCTTGGAACCCCTGTTTCAAGAGAGTATGTGGTTGATATCAAGCTTTCCCGTTAGGCACAATCATTTTACAATTTAGGAACTTTGTAGTCCTGACTTAAAACTGCACTAGTTGTTTTACAAAAACTTTAGCTCCTTAAGGCTTGTGCATTTGCTACATTGATATTTGGGATGCAAATATCAAGGTGACTTGAGAAGCTGATAAGAAGACCTCCCTCAATAAGGAGCATGGCATTTACACCAGGAGTCTAGGGAGGACTTAAAAACGAGATTAGTGCCAAAATATCAGGATGGAATAACAATGAATAAGTGACTTAGCCATCAGTCTTTGCCTTGACTGAAGGTTATTTCCCTACCAATGGTTTGATTAGGAAATTAAATGGAAAATTATTTCTGTGATGACCATGCAAAAACACATCCTGCAGCATTCCAACACAATGGACAAAAATGTTGAATTCTCATACATTTTGTGTCAGACATCTCCCTATAAAATAAAGACAGAAAGAAGAAGGTAATAGCTAAATAAATACTTGGTAGGCGTTGTTGGATGACTGGGTCTTTTTGGCTGAGCTACATCAATGTCTTGTTCTCAGAGAGAGAGAACTTTTCTAACTGCAGATATGCTTTACTTCCTTCCCCTCGAAAAGTGTTGGCGTCTAACCATCAGCAGTTCTACAATGGCGGAGGTAGAGGAGGTAAGATTGATTGAAAAGAGGAATAAAGAGAGTCCACCCTGTTGTGTCCAACCACTGTCCCTGTCTCAAAGAACAAAACAGTGGGAGAAACGACCAAAAGAAATACCCAGAAAGCAGGAATTCTGGATTATTCTAAAGGCAATGTTTACTGAAGTGTCCATTGCATGCTACATGTATGTAGCATGTGTGTAACATGGTGCTTCCAGCTTGTTTCCCCCATGGCCATCTGTTTGTAGTTACAACTTTTAAACCATCTTTTTTGGCAGCTCTGTATTTTTGTCCTTTTTTCTCAGCATAGGCAGTAATGGACCCCTAGTTTAGCTTTGATCAATATAGAATATGCCATGGTGTTAAAAATAAACTAATACTAAATTGTGAGAGTGTACTAAACCCATTTTGAGCCTAGGAGTGCTGAATGTGTTCCAGAGCTTATATAAATGAATAAGTAACTGAAATGAAGCAAATATAAAATGAGATTCTAAGTTTTTATTCCATTGTTTTTGTAGCTGTACTGATTTTCTTTGATGTTCTCAAGTTTTGAAGAGATCACAAAAGAGCATTGACAATTGTAATTAAATTCTCCACGACCACCGTCACTCCCTGGTCTTGTTCTCCTGTTTGGTGCATGCTCATGGCATGGGGTGCTGGGAATGACTGTTGTGTGTCTGAAGCAGTTTTATTTTTCCCTCCAGGGCATTGTGAGACCCAACGTCCACTACCCCGGTTGTGTCTGTTCAGCATGCGGCATTTAATTAAGCAGTTGTTTGTCTCCGACTTAGTGGTTCCCGTCGCAGTGTCACTTCTATCTGTTTGAAACCTTTGTGTCCCCTCCTCTGGGTTTTATGGCTGTAACTTTAGCCATGTTTTCACATTTCCCCAAGCATAGAACTGCATGACTGTTCTAGAAAGTTCTAGAAGGTTTGTAAAGAGGGGTGTTCTCTTTCTTCCAGCAAAGATGTCACGGAAATTAAGCTTGCCTACTGAGCTAAAGCCAGAGTTGGGTAAGCTTCGACTTCGTGTTCATATTTCATAGCTTTTTTGAAAAATGGGGTCGTACATCATTACATTTGTCTGGAGTCTTGAGGGTCTTCATTTCAACCTCATGTCTATGAGTCAAAGACTGGTAGCTTCAAAGATGAGATGGAGTTTGCCTGTTACAACAGATGAATGGCCTGAATACCCAAAGTACTCAAATATTCTATTTTTAGCAGCTGTAGATTGTTCAAAGTCCCATTAATAGGATATTTCCCAATTTCTGATTTTGCAACAAGAGTTTTTTTATGAAAGACATTTGTCACACTCTCTTTTAGTGAACTAAAAGTTTTTCAAAACGTTCTGTACAAGAAGATTTGCAATGATAAGGCCACATAAATACAAGCTGAGGTCAACTTCAGGTAATTTCAAGTCAGCTAGGAAAATAAATAACAATTTTTGGACAGTGTACAGGTAGGTATATTCAGTGGCATCTGTTATGCTTTGCAATGTGTGCAAATGCCATATCATCAAAATTCTCATGCAGATACACTTATTAAATGAGGCTACAGTGGTGCAACCAAAGCATTAACCAGAAAGAAAACATACATAAACATCTGTACTGTGTCAGGTCTCTGACAGTAATTAAATCCATGTGTGTCATATTCTTTCTGCCTATTATATTGTTGCCTCTGGGGATTGTTATAACATTTTTATTTTACTGGACTGAGATATGGACCCCCGCCATGTATTTTTTTTTTATCATATTGTATTTTAAATTGGATAAGAATTACAAATATGACTTAATATGACATCTGCAATATACAGTTGCTGTATTGAATCTGAAAGTGCTGAATTAAAATTAAATTGACCTCAGGCTTCTTGGGAATCCTATAAAAATTATTATTTTATAACCTAGGGATTTATATGCCAGTAGATGTGTTATATGACAGTTATGTGACCAAATGTACCAGCAGACAGAGGTGCTAAACTAATTGAAATGTTGCCGGAATGTTTGTAACACTTTTTTCCCCAGCGTCTGGAGGCACTGGTGGAACATTCAACAAAAGTTTTATAATTATTCTGCAGTTTTAATCAAAGGGAATATATATTTGCAAGCTATGCTTCTGTTAATTCGGCACTGCATCTAGCGCATCCACTATTGCAAGAAGAAAACAGATCCTCAGTTTTGTCAGTGGTGTCAGTGCGTCATGATCAAAACATTCACACGGAAAAGGATGCCATTTGTTTGATTTTTTTCTTTCAGCGTTTCAACATAAGCAATGCAAAAGTTAAACTGGGCATTCTCATTCAGTTTCTTACATAACTAGTAAAAAAAAAAGAAACACTAATCACAATTCACCCATGTATCACTATTACAGTGCATAATTGATTTAATCATGTTGGAATGGGTGTTTTACCTCTTTTTGTTTTCTCTCTACTGTCCTACTCTCTGTATGTCCCCCGCGGGCTGCCCTACCCCTAGACAACAGGGACAACTCATTCAGCCGCTCACGGAGTTCCAGTGTGACAAGCATCGATAAAGAAGCACGGGAGGCCATCACGTCATTCTTTTTCTGTGAGACATACACACGCAAAACGGACAGCACCTTGACTCCAGCTCTGTGGGTTGGCACGTCCCTGGGCACAGTCCTCACCATTTCCCTAAACATGCCCCCCGCTGGAGAACAGAGGCTACTGCAGCCAGTAATCGTCTCACCCAGTGGTGAGTCACTCCAGGCGTACAAGCATCTGTTAAACCACAAATGTCAAAATCTGTTGCATAAATGTGTATGTTTTCTTTGTTAATTTTCAATAACTTGAAAATGCTTCGTTGGAAATAATGGTAAATGATAGGATTTTGACCATTCATATATTTAGGCCATATTTGATCAGAGGTTTGATACTTTTAACAGCAATTTAGAAAAGAAACTGAATTTGTTAAAACCTGCTTTTTATCAAGTAAACCTGTGTGATAATAGCTCTTGCATGCTCCCAAAACGTTTTTCTTTTGTTTTTGTTTTTCTTGATTAATAAAAAATTTATCTTGAAAAAAATTTATAACTGAGAATGTGAAATGGCAGAATGGTCTGTTTGTTATGCTGATCAGATGCTGATGAACCAAATACAATCTCAATCCTTTATGCACAGGCACTCTCATCAGACTAAAAGGCAGCATCATCCGAATGGCTTTCATGGATGCTACAGGGTCCTTCCTGCCACCCTCCTCTGAGTTGTGGTATGAACCTAATGCTCCAGCCAACGGTGAGGAGAGAGAAAGGGCGAGGAAGAGACGTCCAGCATCTGTCTCTCCATCCAGCTCACAGGAACTTAATGAGCATCACTATGCTGTGGTGTGCTCAGAGAAACAGGCCAAAGTGATCAGCCTGCCCTCACAAATCTGCATTTTCAAGCACAACATTACTGAGACATCCTTCGTGCTGCGGGCTGATGTGGTGCAGATGGTCACTGGCGTCTGTCTGGCCTGTTTCTGTGCAAATGGACACATCATGACACTCAGGTGGGTAGCACTAACCTATACTGGAAATTAGACACTTATAAGACTATAGTTGTAATTTGGCTGTGTTAAAATAATATAACATAATATTATGTAACATAATTTATTGTATAGTCATGTAATGAATTGCATTTTCATTAAATTTACATAATTATTATGCACCAGCATGTTTAAATAATGATGTAGACATTTTTGTACATATCAAAAACATACTGTTTCAGACAAAAATGCATTTTTACATATATAACCTTGAGATTTGACCTTGTGGTTGAGTGATGCAGTGTGAGATAGCGAGATTTCTTTTACAGGAAAGTGCATTCTGTTGGAAATCTAAAATGCCATGTGACATTGCGGTCAGTCTTTATTAAATGTGTAAAAAGGTTTATGGACTTCCACTCAGTTTGAGGTAATACATATTAATTCCATAGTTTGATTGTGCAGACTGGATGCCTACATTTTTACAAACTTTACTCAAAATATGTTATGTAACACTAAATAGGTGGATGTGGCTGTTGACACAATAAGTATACTGCTACCTGAATAAATAGCTAAAAACAGAAACAGCAAACATTTTGAAGTCTGAAATTTTTATTTTAGCGTGTTTGAGGTAAGTACACCAATCAGCCATAACGCTAAAACCATTAACAGGCGTGAATAACACTAATAATCCACCTGTCAAGGTGTGGAATTTATTAAGCTGCAAGTATGCAATCAGTTCCTAAAGAATCAGGAAAAGTTGTTAAGCATAAGAATAGCCGTGGTGGCTAAACATCTGGTTCAGAGCATCCCTAAAATGGCAGGAAGAAGAATGTACAAAGTTGGCTTGGGCTGATGAATCACATCATGTTATATTATTATTACAGTTAGTTGTATGGATTGCTTGGTTGGAGATAACACCAGAAGAATGCACATGAAGCATATGTGATTTTCTGGGCAATGTTCTGCTGGGACTCAGAGGGTCCTGAAATTCATGTGGGTGTTTAACACATTATAACACACCTACCTTATTTATTTTGCAAACTAAATATTCCTGTTTAAGACAATAGTATTGTTCAGACATTCTTTGAGGAACATGATGAAGAGGTCAAGGTGCCTCTACGTCCTCAGATGTCAGTCCAACTGAGCATCTAGTCTGATCAATTGTGGCCCTTCTCACATATTACAGGACTTGAAGAATGTGCTACTTTTATAGTGCCAGATACCATACCACAACTTCAGAGGTATTGTGGTGTCCATTTCTTGATGGGTCAGATTTTTGGCAGCAGGATTTTTCCTAAACAAATTTACACAGGTGTTTTAAATGTTTTGGCTGATTGACATGTTACTTGTTAGATACATTAGTTCTTAGCTCCAGTGCTAAACGATGTAAGCAAACTTTTGACCCTGAGCATGTTTTGACTGATTCACGAAAGAGAAAAGATACTAGTTCTGATTATAAAATGGACTGTAGTCTAACCCTCAAAAGATCCAGCTGTGTTGAGACGGTTGTTCTGGTGGTGTGAATGATTGTTAGTGGCCAGATGTTAATGGAGCACATGTGTTTAGATTCAGAATCTGCCTATTTTTGGTTTGAAACCTTGTCCTTCCTGTTTAATGGGAAAATCAGCGCCAGCGGGGCTGTCGCCAGGGTAACACAGATGGGAGGAGACACTGTGCAGCATAAAGATCAGCCCTGTCTGGACTTTGTCTGTCTGTCTGCTGATCTCCCACCATCTCATAAATCTTCAGCAAGGACACCAGAGAGCAGACTAACATCTGCATGTCGCTTTCTGTCTGTGTCATTGCAGAAGGACAATGATATCTATTCAACCAGATGTTAGAACATTTGTGATAGTGTTAGAATGTTTGTGGTGGTATACATTTTTTAAGGTCATTTATAAGGTAACTGCATGTTTTGATTAGAGAATTACAACCTGACCTTTGTGCCCTTTTATGCTTCACCTTTTTAAGCTTGAGGACCTCACTTCCTGGCCTCTAGAGTGTTACACGAGAGAAGAGTATGAAGGTCAAATTTTTAATAAGTACACAGATTCAGACAACCGTCCATTTTCAGGTGTCTCACCTTTAGCTCTGGTGGGGGCTCTGTCTGCAATACAATCAAGGCTCAACTACTGAGTTTAAGCTGAAGCTCAAGAATATTGGCTTTTGTTGTCCAAATTTCAGAGTGGACTAGATCTGTTCTGTGTCTACAGTTTGCCTGGGCTGAGACCGTTACTGGATGTCAACTACCTGCCTCTGACAGATATGAGGATAGCCAGAACTTTCTGCTTCACTAACTTGGGCCAGGCCATGTACCTGACCTCCCCTACTGAAATCCAGAGACTAACCTACAGCCAAGACGTCTGTGAGAACCTTCAGGTCAGTAAAAAGATACTTCCCATAGTCGATTGGGCGAACAGTGGTGTAAAAAATACAGTTATAGTCTAAAGCATAAAACATGTTTTCTGTATTTTCTGTATTGTAATTTCTCACTGAGACAATTTTCAACTCACTCTGAATATAGGTAACATTATGAAGCATAATGTACATTTGCTTCTTCAGTTTTTCACTAAATACTCTAGTTTTACTTTTGAGATGATTGCCCAAAGCTACATAAATTAATCTGAAGCATATTTGCTCATTTCTTTTCTGACAAATGTATGATATTGGAACTGACAAACAATTAAAGCGGAACTGAAACTGACACAATTAAGATAAGAAGATTATTTATTTAATTTTAATAAATAAGTGTTTGAAAGTGTTAGATCTAATTTGCCCACACCCCATTCTACCCCTCCAATTCTCCAAATGCAGATATATAGGCTGATGAGACGAGCGACCGTGATGAAAACTTGAGTGATAAAAAAAATCAGTGATATACAGTACTGTGCAAAAGTCTTAGGCACCGGGGACAATTATACTTAAAACATGTCTACTACTGGACAGCAGTGTTATGTTAGTGTTAAAGCGATAGTTCACCCAAAATTGAAAATTGTATTTTTATTTGCTTACCCCCAGGGAATCCAAGTCGAAGGTGACTTTTTTTTATCAGCAGAACACAAACGCAGATTATTAGCTTTAGCCGTAGCAGTCTGGTAGTCATTTAATGGAAGTGGATGGGCATC
>JBBKCR010000148.1:12950324-12962911 GCA_037577295.1 Ladigesia roloffi | reverse complement strand
TCTATATACAGATGACAGGGAAGGCGAACACCTGGGGAAGGCGAGCAGGAAGACAGACAACAGGTGGGACCTCTAACAGAGGGGCAGGACGGGTGCAGAACAGAGAAATCAAAACAACAAACACATGTCAAGGGACAAACATGATCAGACCATTGGAAAACACAGGACAGGATGGGACACTCAGTAGAGCCTGTGATTATTGGAACTTGTTGTTCTTTGGGGGTGTTGGTATATTGCTGTGTTGCTGATACAGATACTGTACTTAGGTGAAAGAATTGACAAAGTGTATCAGTAATATTTTTATTTTAGAAAAATGAATGAATGCAATGATTTTGTTTAAGAAATATATGAAAATATAGATGTGCATATATTAACAGTTGTCTAATTGTGCTGTATATCTGTGTTCTGTAGATGATGCTGAAGTGTAAGGACAAGAAATGGTATCAGTTCTGATCTGGAGACCAGCACAGAGCCCAAGGGGACTCCTGCAGAGCGTCATCCTTCACTCATCCCTTCCTTCTTCTCTTCCTCCATCTCTACTGCTGTACCAGTGGGATCCCTTATTCTTTCTTGGCACAATGTTGAATACTGTGTTGACCTCGGTCCTGCTGTTGGAACTGCAGGGGGGAGTGCGCGAAAGGACCACAGCTCAAAAAAAGATTATGATACAACCACTTTGACATTCTGCTGTTTTTAGTTGTCTCTTTGTGTATTATTACCACCCCCTTCCAGTGCTGAATCATCTTGAGGACCATGCAGTACCTTTACCTCATACTCACGCTGTCTGCGTTCACCTCTGTCTTTCCCACAAGGAAAACCAGTAAAGGAGAGTAACGAAACTAAATAATAAAACATAAACAAAAGGAACACTGTAAAAACTTACAATAACATTAAAGTGGGAAAACATAAAACAAAACACATACTTCAGTATAAATCTTGATGTAAAACGTCTAAACTGATCAAAGTTGTATTAACTCTTGACTGTCAAGTGCACACCAGGAGGAGCACTCATGTCTGGAGTAAAGTGGGCAGATCATTTGAATAAGCACCTGTTCATGGGAAGTGATGTAAACTGTAATGGAGGAGACGAGCCGCACTAACGAACCCGAGTTTCTCTCTCCTTCCCCTTCATCAAAACTCCTTAAGGTTCAGATTGGTTTTTTGTTTTGTTTTTTTCGTTACAAGCACCATGCCTCTGTTTATTTGTGACACAGTAGTCTCTTCCATCTAATGTATTTATTTACTCTTTATTCTTTTATTTATTGAGAAACAAATCCCAAAACTTTATGTTAAATATCTATTGTAAATGTTCAATTAAATATTGAAAGCTTTTTGAATGATATTTTGATTCACATTTGGGAATTGTTTATTGTTAATATCAGTACAATAATACTTTACATTAAAGTACCATCTCCAAAGGGTTTATAATTAGTTGATAGATAATCTAGCTCTAAATACTTATGAAGAATCATGCAGATCCATATAAATTGTTCATTGACTACTTATAAACCTAGCTGAAAGAAGAAAAAAAGAGATTTTTAGATGGTATTTTCATGTGATCTGTTGTCCAGGCGTCCAGTGTTAACTTCCATTGTAAACCTTCCATGAACTTTACTGCAGAAAAGGGCTGGTTTGGTTATGGAAATGGGAAATTATGGCACCATTAACTGGAATTATGTAATTTTTGGTATGACAGTTATAGTACTCATGTAAAACAATCACAACACTGCTCTGGGAGTGAATGGTTAAATGTGAAGGAATTGTTTTTTATTATTTTTGGCAATTGTGCCCAGTATATACTAGGAATGTTTTATATCTTAAGGGTCATTTTTCTTAGTTTCAGAAGGTTGCACTTTCCTCTGCATATCTCACTTTGAAGTGCTGACTTTCTGTTTGAGACATAAGAAGCACTTAAGGCACATAGTTGCGGAGAAGAAACTGCACCATGGGTTTAAGCGATCAGGAATGATTATACATTCAGTTGTGTTCATATATCAGGTCCGGCCTAAAAGTTCACCGATCTCAGGTGACGTCTGGAGGACGTCACATTCTTGTGGCTGTCTACAAATGAAATGTGGTTTACGCTTCCGGTCAGCTTTGCTTGAAGATCTGTGCTTGCCTTCAGGAGGGTAAACTGGCCTTATTTCAGTGACACATGGGTAATGGACTCTGTGAATCCTCGGAGTCACAGTCCAGAGTTAAAGGTCACTTTGGGATGGAGATTTCATCTTGTTATTAAAGCCATACCAGCTGTCAAAATTTGTTTTGAGCCAATGCGTGTGCAGTTGTAGATTCAGAAATAAAAGAAATTACAGCAACCTCTTCATAATACATTGCTCTGTATTTTCTTGAAAATGTACCTTTAGAGTGATTATATAAATATGTTTGATCTAATTTATGGTGTGTAAGAAAATGCTGCTATATATGTTTGTGCATAAGAAGACTCATTCAACTGTCCAGATTATGATTTTATGCTTCTTTCTCTCCCACTCTCTCTCTCCCACTCTCCCCTGCCCCAGTTGTTTTGCCATTCTGTAAATAAACTAGTGTGACAATCTGGGACCACAACACAAAGAGCGGGAGCAGATGAATCAGTGCAGAAACAGTTGCCATATCTTTTTCAGACGCCAAAGATTTACTTTTATTGAGTTGTGTATTTCACTGTTACACCTATCTGTGCCCGACCTCTGTGGAGTTCAGCAATTATGCTTTTGAGGTCTCTCCTGTATTGTTGGCCCTGCGCGAACAAAACAAAGCCTTTTGCGTTCCTATCAAGTTATTTTAAAAAGGGGGTGGATTGAAATGGATAGCAAATGAATTAAGCCAACCTCATGCAGACTATTAATGGTTCTGGGTATTTGAGGTTTTTTATGTTACAGGATTCCATGCCAAGTCGTATTGGAAAAAAACGTTGTTTATCTTCTTTTGGCATTCCACTTTGATTCATTTTTGGTTGTAGAATGTGTTTAATGGGACAGATATGCCTCTTCTGTGGTTAATCATTGTATGAATCCGTTTTTTTGGTTATGCCTTGAAATCATCACTCATGTTATTCAGCACATTTGTGTCTCAATATCATATTTTAAGATAAAGAACTGTGCTGTCACAGTCATGTAAATGGTCATGGTTCTTGAATGTTAGTGCATAAGTGTGTGCACTGACCATGTAATACTGTGCATATCTATAGACAGTCTGGAGCTGAAGACTTCAGAGTGTGCCAGGGTGGTTAGCACAAATGAACCAATCCAGCGTTTTATAGAGAGACTGGTATGGCTGACTGTGATAGATGGATAATGTCTGTGCAATGTTTCATTAAGGACTTGGAAGGTCTATGGGAAAACCTGGATGCCTATCATCCCCACGATCATTGTCAATTGATAATAGGATCTGTGTGTATGAGTAAGTGTTTCAATAATAACAAGTACAATGTTTGAGCCACTTTCAGGCCGTGTATCCTCTTCAGCCAGTTTTCAGGTTGCACCTCCAGTTTGCTTTATTTCTGATTCATAACAATTTAGTATGCACTGTCAGTGTGGGTGTTGGTTGTTAGCCCGTTGTAATCTTCCAAGAAAAAAAACTTGAGGAAAATAAGATGTCTAATATTTTTCCAGTCTCTTGTCCTGAATTTTGTTTCCTTTTGTTTGTTTTATTCTTTCGACTGTTTTATCTTGTCTTTCAGTGAACTGTCAACAAGTTGGGTCACCAGTTCAGAACATTGTATCTTGAACTAGAATACTTCTGATATGAAGAAAATCCTCTCTCTCATCTTCCATCTTCTGTCCTCCATATAGCGGTTATCAGTGGGTTGCAGTATTTTTCTCATTGTAGCCAATTTTCTTGTACAGTTTTATGCAAATTTCACATGGATGTTTATGAATATCTGCTGCCACAAAAGATTTAGAATTTCTGTAGATAGAAATTACTGTGCAATGGAAAATAAAAATGATATTAAAACATCTTGCCTGGTGTGCACTGTATTGCAAAAAAAATATTAAACAATAATTTTAGGCAAAGTCACAATTTTGCACCTCATGTTATTCATATTTTTTTGATAAATTGCATCTAAATGTGTTTTCTTAAACTTCAGTCAAAATAACTAAACTCAAAATAATGATGATTTTAGAATGTTATGTCTGTTTCTGTCTACTCTAATCTAATTGTGTTTTCTAAAATGTGGTAACTTTAATGAAAGCCTAACCAGGCCAATCAATGCCACATTTATTGAAAAGCTCCTTTACTTTAGAATTGAACTACAATAGCCAGATGGGGATAATTGTTTAAAAAATTAACAATCGCATTTCTTTACTTTTCCCTCACACATCAGCTATTCTCTACACTCAGAATCCAAGAACTCAGCTACTAGAGTTCCTACATTGATGAATTGTACTGGTTCATTTTAAACCACATTCTCAATGATTCAAAAGAAAGATTGCCCAATTAATTGCTCAAAAGCTTACATACTAAAAACTCAAACACTCAAATCTACATACACTGAAAACACTGAATACTTACATTTTAAAAAACTTATGTGGACATGTAAATGACATATTTTAATATGCTTATGCAAGGACACCCACCGATATAAAAAATAAACATCCACAAAACATGGATATAATAAACAACACTTTCCAATTTGAGGTAAAATTTAAATAGCCAGAGTACTTACCTAAGATCAGGTGAAGAAAATGAAGATTTAAGCATGTTTTGGCTTAAGCATGTTTTTTCTGTCCTCATGAAACATCCATGGAAAAATCAATGAAAAAATTATAATGGTCTTATGAAGTCTGATAAAAGGTACTGCTTTTGGGGGAATGCCTTGTTTTCTGTCTGACTCTCAACCTGGATTTCAGCTGCATTACAACACCACGTTGTATTTTACTGTAATACAGCAGCAACGTGCGCCATTCTTGCAAAATAATAATTCATACGTTAATGCTGATTCTTGGGAAACTGCCTCGCATTCTATGGAATTGTTGCGGATACAGTCAAGCTTTCATTATTTACCCCATTTAAGGTACGGCTGGAGTCCTGTGCGCCCACACTTGCAGCACTGTCGGTGTCCACTAGAGGGCACGCTAAGCAAAGGAATGTGGTCAGACATCCAATCCCTGCATTTTCAAGTTCTCAATTTGACAAGGAACAAAACACTCTTGTGAGATTCAAATGAGACCAGAGTAAATACAGTAATGTAGAGCTTTGGACTAAAACTAGGCATGACCACAGACTACCTCTTCACATACCATGAGTGGGACAATGGCATATCAACTGCGAAACATGCAATGGCACTCTGAGATAAGATTCTGAGAGAGTGTTACACCCATTACACACACTCTTTTCTATTTATCGCCCTCTTATTCATCATTCCATGTAAAGCTCTAGGAATCTTTCATATCTTTTTCAGTGGCTTGTTAGAAGGCTAAATATAACAAATGCTCGTCATTATCGCAGTTCAAAATGGTAGTCTAAGGTAAATATTTACGTTAATGTAAGATGTTAATGGGTGCCTTGACAAAACAACAATACTGACTGAAAAAGTAAATTACATTTTAAACAAGCAAAGTCAATTTCATACAGGGATTCCATTACATGGTGTTGGCAGTGGTCTAATAGGTAGGACACATTCCTCTGGACTAATAGGCCATGAGTTCAACCTACCTAAAGCATACCACCACTGGGTCCCCAAGTTACTCCAGCAAGACTGTCCCCTGTAGTAATGGAATGGAAGTTGCTTTGGATGTCTACTAAATACTATAAATGTAAATTGTTACCCCAAAATGCTTAAAGACACTGGGTTCAGGTAGTCAGTGGGTTCAGGTAGTCAGTGTCTGTACCTTTGATCATTATGAAGTAGCGTGTTAGTTATTGCTATGCATATTTCTGTGCTGTGGACCGTTTGTAGAAGTGAAATGCCAAGTAGCATAGCTGTCTAAATGATGGCCCTATCATCAGAGGACTGTGAGTGCTACCGAAGGTGGTGCCAGAGCCAACCATGCCCAGAAGGCCAAGACAGCAAAATTGACTTTTCTCTGGCTGGCTCCCTCTCCCCCATCAGTCAGATTTTGCATGTTAAACTGACATAACTGAAAAGAGTACTATTCTATACATGTTGATCTGTCCAGTTGTATTGTATTGTGCAAAGTAAGTCCTGGTGCGTGAATCATGGCAGAAATACAGGTACAGAACCCTAAAAAGCGAGCCGATGACGTCACTGACAAGAACAGCTCGCTAGGGCAAACAAATTCGTCCCTTCCACTGCAACAGCTTAGATCTTGGGGCTTAAAGAGAAAGGAAAGTGAGAAACGCCGCCCCGAACATCAAAGGACATGAATGGCGCGTAACCGGCGCGTGGTTAAAGCCCCACACTTCTCCAGTCCCTTGCTGGAAACGCAGGGGGCGCGGTTCGACGCGCGGCACGTACATGTACGAGCGAGGACTCCTAGCCGGAGGTGGGAGAGACGCAGGGGTTTAACACCGAGAGAGGAACTGAGAAGGACAGTCTCGGCCGGTGGCGTTCTGTATCTGTTCAGTTCAGATCCACTGTATGAGAAAAAGTTCCAAAGAACGTTCTCCAGGGTGTGAGGCTCTCGCGCGCAAGTGTGGCCGGTTTAAACGGTCACTCGGGCAGCACGCGCCCCCTTCAGAACACGCACGAGACTCTACAAGACCTGTCAATCGTGCGTCCTGGCAACAGCAGAGGAAGGACGAGGAACAGGGGAGTCTTTTGTGTATAAATACTCATTACAGGCGTGTGATATTTCCGTCCCAGACGCCGTGCTCGACAGACCTCCACGCCGGTCACTGAGAAATATAGCGGCGGGGAAGAAGGAGGCGTTCCCGTGTCGGTTTGAGCCACTCCGCGTGTCTGCGAATGTGTGTGTGTTTGTGTGTAAGAGAGAGAGAAAGCTCAGTGCCTATTGAAATGGCTTTTCGATGAAGTTGAACGCCTCAGGCGATACACGAGTTGTCTGTCACTAAAAGGTATGTGCACGGAGCAGTGGTGTTGGTCCCGTCGCTCTCTCTTTTGGCTTTGGCTACCACTCAGTTGTCCTCACAAACTGAGAGACTTAGAAGTTGTGTTTAGCAGTACTGGATGCTGGAACCGTGGCGTACCTGCTCTCCCTGAAATGTGGAAGAGGAGTGGAAAGGTGAGCTCGACATCTCTTTAACCAGTAGGTTCATATGCGGTAACCAGCCTGGCGGCACCGGGAGGAAAGAGGAGGCTGCAGGCTGGGCACGCAGACGTGTTTAGGTCCCAGGGCGCAGGTTAGTCTATCATACTTTCTGCCTGGCCACGATGATGAGCAACGGGCCAAACATCGTGTACGAGTGGCTGAAAACGCTACAACTGTGTCAGTATGTCGAGGCGTTCGTGGACAACGGCTACGACGACCTGGAAGTGTGTAAACAGATCGGGGAGCCGGACCTGGACGCTATCGGCGTGTTCATACCGCACCACCGGCGGAGAATCCACGAAGCAGTGAGGCGGTTGAAGGAGGAGGATAAGGAGGTGGCCTCAGGACTCTACTTCACTCTGGAGCCCATGCCCCCGAGCCCAGCATTGGAGTCTAGGCTGCGAGGCTCCCGGTCGTGGACGGAGGAGAGCAGTAGCAGCGCGGCCCGCGGCGAGGCGCCGCGGAACCGGACCTTGGGGCACAACCGCAAAGAGCTGGTGATTTACCCCAAACTGAAACTGAAGATTATGATCAGGGACAAGCTGGTCAGGGACGGGATTAACCTCGCCAGGCCACCCTACTCGAACAAGGTAACTTGGAAGGTCAAGGGGGGTTATTGTAAATATTCACTTGTTGAAGAATACTTTGATCAGTAGGTTATTTCCCAAAGCAGGGTTCTGTCAGACTGATAACCTTCAACCCAAAGGCAAGTCTGGTCAGTTGGAGAAAAAAACACTTTAATCAGTTTCAGAACAACCCCCCTGGGTTTCTCACATAGTCATGTACCCTATATGTTTACAGCTTGTTTAATTATACAGTGGTTCCTATCCACGTTTCTGGATTATACCTGCACTGCACATTTTAGTTGTGTTTCCACATCCTGTTCCTAGGAACGCACAGCATTGCCTGAGTTTCAAGTATTCCCTGCCTCAGCAAAGGTGGTCCAGCCCATCAACTGTTGACCAAGACCAAGATCAGGAGTGGGATCTGGAGTTTTGGCACAGAGCATATCTGAAAACAAGCAGGGCTGTGAGTGCCAAAGAGCAGGATTAAGAAAAGCATCCAAAACACATAATATGATAGTAAACAGTATTTTAAAGTATTGTACTATTATAAGGAGTGTGTTGTATGTGTGTGGTATATTAGTATGTAGTTTGAAAATCTCAGTTTAACTTTTCCCTGCTCAAACACACCAAAACCTCACTCAACAAAGGCCTTGTTAATTAGCTGAATAATTTAAGTTGTGACCGAATAGGAAAAAGCAAAACATGCTGGATAAGGGCACTCCAAGGTAACAGTTGAAACCAATTCTACAGAAGCAGTGTTTTCCCCTGCTTTACTTTCCTGTGGGAAATAGTCCTAACTTTGGGGCAGGTGTGTGTGTGTGTGTGTGTGTGTGTGTATGTGTGTGTCTGTCTGAGTAGGTGTAAGAGAGAGGGAGAAAAGACATGAGTGTGTGAGAGGTTGGAATCACAAAGATACATTAATGCTGAAAACTGCATGTTGAAATTGTTGAAGTGGTGTAATCAGCAAAATTGCTGGATTATCTTCTTTAATCTTTAGGTATGGCCTAGGTTTACATTTTCTGTGTTGTCATATTCTAATAGTGCAGTTTCCCAACCAAAGGCCCACTTCCAGTGCACAGTTCCTGAGTCATACATCTCATCAAGTCGTTTATTCTTACTATATATATAGGTGCACAGGAGGCAGGAGGGAACACTTATCTGCCTGTTCAGCCATGCTTAAGTTTTAATTGATCGATCGCAATTGGTGTTTTGAACAATGCAATGGCCAGCCTACATCAGATAGATAATATAGATCAGCTCTATGTTAAGATGCCATATGCTCACTGTCACATACTGAACCCAGTTTCAATATGTTAGCATTTTGGACTTTTCAGATTTTGTCCTACACAGTGTACACAAAATGGTTGCATAATTTAATATCTAATTAATTAATATCTAATCTAATGTTGCAGTATTGGAGTGATAAAAGTTATCATGTATCCATATGTTTCATGTCATACTGTACAACTTTGTAGCTTACATTAGCTCATGTCTAGCACCTTAGATCAAGGCACTATAGTTTTTGTGTTTCTTAGCTGCTAAGAAACCAGTTTAAGTGGCTCAAACCAAATTCCTCTGTGCCACTGTAGTCTCAAATGTGTGCAACACTCCCAGAAATTGTAAATGTAAAATTAGCCATGCTAACATTAGCCATGCTAACATTAGCAGAGTTATGCTCTCACATAAGGTTGGAAAAAAGCTCCTTTTGGTTTTCTTTTTTTGTTCAGCGTTTGTTTAATGAGAGCTCACCTCATCCTCCATCTTACCTTTCTTTTCTCATCTGTTGAAATCTTTGCTTCTATATTTTCATGGTCACTTGTTCAGTGGCGGGCAGTAGGATTGCCCATTTTGTCAAAATATGTCTGCATGATAAAATACACAGCACTGGAGTATAATTAAAGTACATTGACCAACTGCATGATTTATTGATTAATCTTAAAATGTTGGTCACATGAGCAACTGTCCTTCCACGGGTGGGCTCTACTGTTTATTTAAGCACATTTCCTTATTTTTGCATTTGCAATCAAGACAAAACAGCGTTTCGAATTTTGTATGACAAACAGGTGTGATTAGCACCCCAGTTTTATTTAACAAACAAAGATCTAGGCTGACCTTAACAATACATTTGTTGAAGTGAATCATGGCATCATGCCTCAGAACCTCAGAAAAATAGATGTTGATGTTCCACAAGAAGGAAATCACTGCTTTCCCGGGCCTTATCTCGGGGCCTTAACCATGATGGTAGTTTCATTGTTTGGGCCTGTTTTGCTGCCTCAACCAGAAAGGCTTACTATGACTGATGAAACAATGAATTCAGAAATGCACTGTTGAATTAAAAAAAATTACCCAGTTCTAACAAGGAATGGTTAAAGAAGAAGTAAGTTAATATTTTGGAAAGGCAAAGTCTGTAGGCCAATATAAATGTTGTGGAAGAGCTTGAAGAGTGAGGAAAGTGAGGAAACCCAACAACTCCCTAGAGTTTAAGCTGTTCTGTACAGAGGAATAGTTAGATATTCATCTAACCTGATGCACAGGACTGTTCAGCATGTTTTGCTGCAGTTATTCCTGCACAAGTGGGTCACATCAGATACAGAAAGCAAAAGTTCACATACTTTTGATAATTTCACATATATTTAAGACTTCAGAAAAGACTGATGTTTCAGATGATATTTATTGCTACAGCCCTACTAATTGTGTTTTCAATAAAGTTTTGGTTAGGTGACATAAGGTAACACAGAAATACAAGTCAATAGTTGATATTCAGAAAATAGAATGAAAACTGGGCCTAGGCAAGTAACAGCTTCCCATCTCTTAAGTAAAACCTGTATTAAGAAAGCGAAGATGCTTTATGGCTACTGCTAGCAGGGCCCTTAAGTGGAAGATTTGATATGAAGAAATATTGATGTAATTCAGTTATAAATCACTGTCTTCTCAAAGTGTGCTCACTATTACTAAACTGACTTGAAGGTGTGTCATAACCAAGTTACTGCTGTAAATGAAGAGATAATCAGATAATTGTCGGTGTTTATCATCCTGAAGGTTTTGTGAGGCAACAAAAAGTGGTAAACAGTATGAGTATACAGTATGATTATTTTATAAACTGAGCTAAGGCATTACATCATTGCCAACCTGATCAATAAAGAGGTTTTGGTCATGACAATGACTTCACACTGCTTGTAAGTATAGAGGGAAAATTGATTTTGATGATTCTCAGTTCATATACTCTAATTATTTTTGGCTGTTTTGGTTTGAGAGCTAGTGAAGGCGCCATGGGGATTATCTAGATGAAACAGCATGAGTAGCCTGGTCTGTGATCAGAGTATTTAGCCTTAAACTAGCCACACCCTTCTAAATAAACAAACATTACCTTAAAACAACTCTCTCTGTGAGTCAACTGTGTTCTGCAGTGCATAGGAATTGATTATATTTCATCAGGTAGCTAGTGCAGCTTTTAAAAATGCACCAGCATACAAGCATTTGTGTCCTAGTGTTCAAAATGAATGAAATGCTCATTGGTTATTGCTAAGGAGAGATTTAAAACAGTTAAATAAAAAGGAATTCTTTTTTATGTATCATAACTAAACCGTGAACATGGTCATTCAGAGTTGTTTGGCATAAATACTTGAAAAAATATATTTACTTTTTTCCTGATTTACCATGACTTTACCTATAAAAACTCAGATGCACATCTAGGTTCACTGGCCTTTTTAGAAAATAAAAGTGACTAAACTTGCATTGGAGACCTTCTAACCCTTTGTTTCTGCCTGTGTTGTAAATAGTCAATATTTGTGTCAATTTGTACCCATTCAAACCGTTAAAACTTAGTTTTTAATTACTTAGTTGACATCACAACTAGTAAACAATTGAAACCATAATGAATTAAGCTGTCTTACAATGATTTAATGATTTATAGGGTGTTTTGCTGAATATGAGAAATGAGTACGTAAAATAGTTCTCATGGGTAGAAAGGAGAGTGTGTGCAGTTTTAACATTCTTTAAGTTTCAAAGCTGCATTTGTTATGTTTGAGAAACTTTGTAGACTACTTCAAAATATGCAATGTTCTAATTACATGTCCTATAAGCCAGATCCTTTTTTATGTTTCCAGATAGAGTATATGTCCCTTGTTAGCAGGACCTACTGTAGCAACAGTTCATGAATTTTTTTGCATAATAGGCTGCCTGAGTTAATGACACCTTTTATCATTCTCAGATTAACTTGAATACTAAGTGGACATTTTTGAGAGTTCGATAAAGTTAATTGTTCAGGCCTTAATTTTTATTGCAGTAAAAGTTACATTAGAAATTAATGCCTCACGGTATATATAGACTGTGACTGTTAGGTTGTTAAACTGACAGTAGTTGGGAAAGATCTGCATAGTTTGGATGTTTCCCAGGGGAAATGAACATACATGTACACCTGGAAACCTGAGATCATGCTTGCTCAATTCATTTTGTTCAGCACTTGTTTGATCATAAAATCTTTTAGTTCAGCTGTAGAAACATTTATGGGAAGTTATATTTATGCAAAAATAGATGGATGGTGCTTATTGTTTATTTCTGAGCTCTGAATACCCTAGAAGAAGTACCTGTAACATTTTGTCTGCAGCTCCATGGTGCAGCGGGTCTGCTCACATGCTGTCTGTGATACTATGAGGGCTCTTCAGGGAACAATAAATGCCTGTAATGTTTTTCCCTTCCTCAAGAGAGCAGCGGGGCTGTAAAGCAGAAGAAAGGCACATCACATGTGGCATCTGCCTTTGTCATTTTGACCACACACACACTCACACACTCTCACACACTCTCACACACTCAAACACTCTCACACACCCTCTCACACACACTCACACAC
>JBBKCR010000148.1:12906687-12916813 GCA_037577295.1 Ladigesia roloffi | reverse complement strand
CCCGCATTGACGTCATCAATTGTGATCGGTTCCTAAGATCGGCGAGTTTAACGAGTCCCGATCGAGTCATAAAGTCTTATTACGGGATTAATCGGAGCATCACTGTCAACACCATAGCAGTACATATCTTACAGTTTGCCTTACTCCTTATCTTTTATTTGAAAATATATCCAAAGCACTGACATTGCTTACTCCTAATATTGAAAAAAGTCTTGCAGCTCGTGGATAGAATATCTGAGATCTAGATATTGAAGTCAGCACATTAAATCACAGCCACACAGTGTGATCAGATGATGTAATGAAATAGGATATTGTTTAGTGGTATCGGTGCATAAAATTGTCAATTCACGTACGAATCAGAGTATGAGTTATTTTACCTGATACTGGTATCCGTATCGGTGCAACCCTGCTTTTAATGTAGAGCTGCTCGTATATATTATACACTCACGCACTAAACGCACAGTCAAGTTAATGTCAATATACAAGCAAAGAGTATTGAATTTCACTGTAATAATCTACTAGTTTTTCATTGAACAACATTTAGGCCATTTTTCTTGTTACTTTATGTGAAAATGTTAAATATAATATATGTTGTAAACATGCTCCTAGCGTCTTACTGTAGTTCCACTGTGGTCTGTGGAGCAAGATAATCCAGTTGAAAAATTATGAACCCTACTCTGATGGTGTATCGTATAAATTGCTTTAAAAACAATACAAGCAATATCAGGACATGCAGTTTAATATGATGTGTAAATCATTTTTAAAGAAGCCAAATTCTTTACATTATAAGAAGCTAAATATCACTCTGTTCTGTGGCTTGCTGTTGTAAGTGTGTTGTGTGTACTCTTGAGCTTGTACTATGTTAGCTATTGAGTTAGCCACATCCTGTGATTGTGCTGAAATGTAGGTGTGCTTTCCGCTGACACACAGCCAGCAAAAGTAAAGGAAGTGCAACTTTTATTGTATTTGCATGCATCCACAAATACTGTAAATTGCCGTGTGGTTGCAAATACTACAGTATTTACAAAGTGCATTTGCGAAGCATTCCTGTACTGTGTACTGGAGTCTGTCCTGCTTTAACACGTGACTCATGAAAAACTTCAAATTAGTTGAATCCTCTATTGTATATAAGAAAAGCTGTACATTGCTTACAGTTGTGTACACATGGGCTGTCAGTATTGATTATTTTAGCAATTGTGTATTCTATCAAATAACTTATCAAATAATTATTTTAAAAAAAAGTTTGCATTGTGTTCTCTCAGCTAAACCCTCTATTAGATAATGTCTGTAGAGGTATGTGTAAACATAGGGCCTTTATGTAGCAGCATCATGGTATTTATCAAAAATCTCGTCCACCATGATGGACATTGATTGCCATTAGTTTGAGTTTAGAATAATAATCTCAAAAAGGTTTTCCTTTGCAGACCCAAGCTATTTTAGCTACAAGCTAAAATACTAGTGTAGCTTTCACCCACTTTATTTCAAAGTAAGTAGGAAGCAGCTATATTGAGAAGGGGTAGCCTTTCTTCATTGTGGACTTGCTTGTTTTTGTACAATTCATGCAATAAAAAAAAGCATTTTAATGTGTATTTTATTCACTTCTGTCTTTTGAATGTGTTGTTTGATGTGTGTTGAATTGAGAACCACCCTTGCCCTGAAGTTCAGAATACGTTACAATGCACTGTATTGTTACACCTCTAATTAGCGCTATGTTTGTTATGTCTCACCTTGGATATAACAGTATGTATTTTTATCTATATTAGACCATGTAAGTTTTAATGGGCAGTTTAGAACAAAAAACAAAATTTAGACTATAAGGCTAAATGCTACGGCTGCATAATTTGAAAAGTGATATTTGTAGTACCAAGGACATGAAGCACTTCTTAAACTGTGTTGAAAAATGTTCAATTTGTTAATTCACTTTCCACCTCTCAAGCATCACTCATTCATTATCTATCAGCATTCTGACATGGATGTACATGAAATCTGAATGAGCTTAGCAGGCGGTATAAACTGCTCTCATACATTTTGTATGATGCTACACACCAGTAATCCTGTGAGGACTGAGTGGTTGGAAATAATTTAAAAAGCCTTTAGGGCTGGAAGATATGCAGCACTGTTTCTGCTTTTCAATAATCACTTTTGTTTCTAAAATGACCAGAGACCCACCTGAGGCCTGGCTTTCTTTTCAGAATCTCATTAACTTTTTATTCCCTGAATTCACTAAAGCAGGACTCTTTCTCTTTGTATTTATTCACGTATGCCCTGTTCTTACTTGTATTAATGTTACTTTGATAAGTGATTTTGCAGGGTTTCCTGTAACATTATAAAAATAACTCACGATATGTTGGTCATATTTCCTCATGCTACAGTTGAACAAAAGATTAGATGCTGACTGAAGATTACACTTGAATTATGCTCAATATAATAGTTGTATGTGCTGAAATCAGATGCACTATTTATAT
This sequence comes from Ladigesia roloffi, assembly GCA_037577295.1. NCBI lineage: Eukaryota > Metazoa > Chordata > Actinopteri > Characiformes > Alestidae > Ladigesia > Ladigesia roloffi. The sequence continues at coordinate 12,914,348 of JBBKCR010000148.1, read as the reverse complement.
TAACATTGTAGAAACTGTAGAGTCTGTCCTTACTAATCAACAGAGAAGATGTAGTATAATGCAAGTGTTTGTGTGTGTGTGTGTGTGTGTGTGTGTCTGTGTGTGTGCGTTTGTGTGAAGATTTGAATCTTATTGTGTAATCATGCTTGGTCAGCATACAGATGTCTTTCTAAACTAAAAGTTGGGATTGTTCTATGCGCTCACAAAAAACAGCAACATCAGCCACTGAGGTACAAAACAATTAACTCAGAAAACAAAAAAGAAAAAAAAAAAGACAAGTGCTGCTGCATGTCATTTGTCGTTATGCCCTAATTTATTCATCGTTTTTTGTTCTATACTGTACTATCATCAGTTCGAACTGTTCCTAATTTGGAGTGTATTTGATATATACCAGTGCCTGAGTAAGTCCACCTGCATTTCTGTGCTGGACATCGAGCAAACAAAATACATTTAGGCAGAATTCTCTGATGAATTTGGTCTTTAGTATTTTTCTACTCTAGCTTATGAGAAGCTAGCAAAAAACTTCAGACAGACTCTTAAAAATAAAGGTTTCTAAATGATTATTGCCTTTATATGTGGTTCATAGAAAATAAATAAATAATTCAGTAGATAAATAAATAAATTGGTCCCATGACATGCTGATTTTTATGCTTTTATATAGGTCTTAATGGTTCCCTATTACTGTATTCAGCCTTGGTGCGGAATTACAGGCACTCTGAGTCAGTCCCACAATGAGAATTCCCTAGGACGCGCTGTTTCTGTGTCTGTAGCTTTAATAGAAGGCAAGGTGGAGGGTGGGGGAGGGGTGCTCACTTTTCAACGTCATTTCAACGAGGGGAAAGGCAGATGTCATGTGCGCCGTTACACTAACAGCAGTTTGGTTATCCAAATAACAAAGGAGTACAACTCTCAAGCTAATGTGTGTATGCACACACCATTCACACACAAACCTGATGCTATCTACCTTTACATTTGAGACAGTAGCCTGCTAACTGGGCTGTCAGCTCTTAGCTGCAGAGCTAATGTTACGGCCATATGGTAAGGGTTAAAAAACTTTGACCATAAAAAGCAAAGCAACAAAATGATATGGCTATTAAGTTGATTTACTTGTTTGTAGCTAAGCCAAGAAGAGTCTGTACTGATCCAGACTTAATTTCAAAAAAGCTCATTTAGCCTGTTGCTGTTGAATTACATTAAGGACATATACCTGTATTCAATGGAGGTCAGGTTATGTAGGAGAAGAAATCGTTTGAAATGTTTTGCAAGAAAGGATTAGAAAATGAAGGTGAAAGCTTGTTACACATGGCCTTGGAGTTCCACATTGCATACGATTTTACCTTCAGTAAAATGCACTTCCCATCCTGGCAGATGGATTCTCCCATCTACGTTGTTTACAGAGCGAGCAGACCCTTTAGTGTTTTGATTGCTACACAGCATTGAGGGGACCCAAACCCAAGGGCAAAATCAATAGACACTCAAGAGGGCATTAAGTTGTGATTTAGGTTTTATTGTGCACTTTTAGAGAGTGCTGAGACAGATTACAAACATCAACACAAGGGTTTATACTGAGCCCCCTGGAACAGGAACCTGAGAAAAACTGAAACAGAAAGTGATCTGAGATGCTGAAATGCTGTGTTGATGAATCAACATTGCAAGAGATTTGCAGTCTCTCTGATGTTTTGGAAAACTTTGAAACTTCCTGCTGAGGCACTGGAGGCCTCAAAGCAGCAATTCATCTTCTGCCTCAAATAGCACATGAATATTCAAAAATCATATTAGGTGATGGTGATGATTCATTACAGCTAATGGATTATTCATGAATTGTGTAACTATATACCTTAATGATCATTGAGTGGCTCTGGGTGTTGTTAGACAAATTAGAAGATAATACTTATGGTCTTGAATTTTGGATGGCTTATAAATAAATAAATACAATTTTCAGTACAAATACCTTAGCTTTGACTTTAGATTTTATTTATTTACTTATTCATTTATTTTTCATCTGTGTGTTGGAGTTTATATTTGGATACACATGTATGATTTTGGCAGCATGTAGGGTCTACATTCTTGTACTGTGTATTCATACAGGGATTTTAGTTTAGTGTATTTGTGTCGTCCTGTATAATGCAACAAGTGTGTGATTTCTAGAGCTTGAAAGTAGACAGAAGGACTTTAGTATTATGATACGTCTGAGAGCGAGAGAACTGTTAGTGTTGCTGTGGCATCTTTTTGATGCACACTGATATGGAAATGCGTGTGTGTGTGTTTGTTTAAAAGATTATTATTGACTGTGACACTACAGCACAGCCTTCTGTTGTGTGCTGATGACAGATGCTGTTGTTCCTCAAACTCTTAGACCCAATTTCATCTGATAACTTGCTCACTTAATCCAGTATGTGAAAAGAAAGATGGATGCCTCAGATTCGGACAGTTTTTTCTGAGAATCAGTCCCCATACCAAAGATCAATTCTAAGTTCTGTTCACGCTAATTCTTAAGATTACTACAATTTTCTCCCCATCTACTGGTCTGAATAATTCTAATACAGATTTTATTATCTTGTTAATCAAATATATTTGAAAGGCAGAAATAAAGAAAAGGCTTTTAAATGATCAGACAGTAAGAACTGTATTATCTCAAATATAGTAAACCGTGTCAGTAACTAAGGAGAACAAAACTGGCGCTACTGACATTGTGGATTCTCTCAAGGAAGAAAAGTCTTGCAATGAGGTGAAGTTTACTTTAGCCATGCTTGCCAGTAGGTGACTTCAAATTGGTCGGTGTTTAACTCTTAGTACTGCTTTTCATGAAACTACAAAAAACAACAACAGACAGCAAGCTAGTCAAATAAAATATATAGTATACAAAGAAAATATATAGTATATTAAGTATTCATGTAAAATACTGTTTGGTATTTTTGGTAATTTCATTATGCGACTTTGAATTAAATGGAATATGCTGAATATTATTTGATGATGAAAAAGTGAAAAGTTCACAAAATTCAAGATTTCTGCATTCATAAAAGTGGAAATTGAACTTTTAGAAAATGAAAGCAATAAAAGGATAAGGTATTTATACCCAGGGAAATGTTTTAATCGTATCAGTAACGTGTGCCGATCACTGGCATCACTGCAGTAATTTGATTTGACAAATAAGTTTACATTTTAGTGCATTTATATCTGTTGGGCTAATGAATCTAAAAAAGACAGCGAGAAGCACATTCACTGAGACGTGTTACACTGGGCTGTAACATGTCTAGAAGTCAGTGCCAAGTACTCTTTATTTGTTAGCTTAGTAGAAAACACTCTCAAGAGAAATGTGATTGCCTAAATATAATATGTGTAATACATTACATCTCATTACATCTACAATAAAATGTGAAGAAGCAAGCAGCTAATGAGCCATTTATTGACTTTAAACTTCAATTGTACAGGACTGTATTAAAATTGTGTTATTTGCTCCATTGTGTTGCCTGTTTTGTTTGCATTTGTGTATTAACATTATATTGTGTCGCAACATAATCTCATTTGTAATGTTGTAAATTGTGACAATGACCAGAAATGGTTAGTTCGGAGTCCCAATAGTGTGTCAAGTGGAATATAGATGTTTTGCTCTTTGAATTTGATTCTGTCTGTTGGAGTGTTTGCTTACATATGTCTAAATAATTGCACCTATATCCAGAAATGGCCTGGTCTTGCTTCCGGCTGTCTGAACAAACAGGAGTGAAGGATCGTATAAGCTGACAGACAGACAGACAAGCAGAAATGTACACTTGTCTGAGTGGAGAGCAGTCTTTGTGGTCTTCTAGACAAAGTGCCAGAGCAAATGGAAGCTTCAAGATTGAGGGCGTGGTTTCGAACTGCTCCTGACATCCCTTTGGTCTTGACATTTGTGTCAATGTGTTGCAAGAGCTTTCAACACGCGCCCTTTCAGGCTGAGGCCCCAGATGTCAGCCTGAAATTGGTCAGGATAAATTTTATTTTCTCTCTTCAGTCTAAATCTGAGACAGTGAAACGTTACCTTGACTTTTATGCTCTTGTGTGGCACTGTAGAAAGTGTAATTGAATCATGGTGCAATATATAACAATTGTTTTTGTTCAGTGTCTAGCCACACTTCCCTTTACACATTTCAGGGGACAGTGAAGAAAGTTAAAATGATTTATGCAGTTTATTAACCAAGTGGTCTGTGTCTTGCAGGATTCTGTGCCCTGGAGAAGTGATTGAAAAATAACAGTAGTCAAGCAGTTCCAGACTAATAATAGCAGTGAAACTGTAATAGAGATCACCCCTAGGGCATGTTCTGTACCGAAGAGCATGCTCGTAAGCACTGGGGTTCAAGCTTTTTATCTGTGTGTGTGTATCTGTTAATAGAATATGTATTGTGTAGGTCCTCCTAAATTGTGGTGTTGCCCCTTATACCGGTAAATATTCTGCCCTGTTGAGGCATAGGCGTCATGTCATAAGACCTCTGAAGGCGTGCTTTGGTATCTGACACCAAGATGCTAGTCAGTCCTGTGATTTAAGAGGTGGGGCCGCCATGGATTAGGCTGGTTTGTCCAGAACATCCCATAGATTCTTGATCGGATTAAGAGCTGTGGAATTTAGAGGCCAAGTCAAGACCTTGAACAATTTTTGCAGTGTGGCAAGGTGCATTATCTTTCCAAAAGAAGCCACCGTCACTAGGGAATACCATTAACATGAATGATTGTACTTGCTTTGTAGTGTTATTTAGGTAGGTGGTCTGTTTTAAAGTAACATCCACATGAATGCCAGGACCCAAGATTCCAAAGTAGAATATTGCCCAGAGCATCACACTACATTTCCCAGGGTGCTCCCTGATGCCATTTCATCCCCATGGGCACACACATCTGTTCAAGTACTGCAAAATCAAATGTTGTTTTGCTGGAACAGGCCATCTTTGTCTATTTCTCCATAGTAAAGTTCTGATGTTCATGTTTCCATTGTTAGTGCTTTTGTCATGGCCAATTCATCAGTTGTCCTTCATTTGACCTTATTTAGAGATATTGTAACTCACCTAGCCCATCTAACATTTTGCACTTGTATATGTCGCTCAAATCCTTTTGATTTTCCACAACCCATCATGTGGCAAGTGTTTTTCCCTCTCTATTTTTCTCTATTTCTCTCCAGTATTTGTATATTACAGTTCTTGTTAAAGGATGGATGATTTATGTTTCCAACAAGTGAAGTACATGAGGTCATCTAGTTACAAGGTTCTCAACATATGACATTTCAAGTTTACGACGCTCATGTGGACTAACTAGTTTAGTGGCGCGTGGTGGAAGAACACGCAGAATACGCAGTAACGCACCGTATAAGTGAGGAAGTTAGCGCTCCTGGTACACTTATCTAAGCGTGAGGGTTCCGTATGTGTTGCATTGTTTGGGGAATTTTTGCCATTTATCATGGCTTCTGAATGAATTATTTACACTCATATTTCTTCCTTTTTTCTTACCTGTGTTCATAGTATTTACAGCTGCATTAGGAAATTATTAACTCTTATTTATTATATCGTTCCTAGATTAATTTATTAAATCTTTTGTAGAATTCTTAAACATTCAGAATCCCATCACACATTCCAATCAAACTGAACCCACACATGATATCATAAACACACTGTTCGAGCAGAAGAAAAGCATCAATTATTTTCTGTTCTTTTAAGATCTGGTCTACATCCATGCGTAGACATGTTTTAAGCTTGTACATGTTTCTGTTCTGTCTGTTGGGTGGAAGGTGATTTGGGAGCTGGTTAGTTTGTAGCTTAAAATTGATTACATTTTCTTAATTGAATTATGTGTTATGTTGCCTATGTTGTTCCTTTTTACACCCTATGCTTAGCATTTTATTTTTTTGTAATGTAATGAATATTAGCCTGAAATACTCTGCATGTGAATGATCAAGGATAAACCGCTGACTGAATTAAAGATATATGTATATTGATTGTTTTTGTGACATCCCATTAAATCCAAAATGACCTGATTTTGTTGCATATTTTCAAACATAAACTATCTCTTATATATTCTCTCCTAATAATGCTGCAATGATCATACAAATCTCTGAGTCTATGCACTTTGAGATTTTTACTGTGTCAAATGGAAAGGCTTGAAACAAGTATGCTGTCCCACAGGGTATAAAAGAAATTGAAGCTAGCTTTTATAAATTAGATCAATTGTCCATTGTGGACCTCTACAATTGCATGGTAGAGTCATAGTGTTCCCAGTCCTCTTTGGAAGAAAGCCCAGAGGCAGCCGCTGGAGGACTGGCTCTTTCAGCGTGAAGCATTGAGCTCTGCACGCAACACTGGTTCTGAGATCCACACTCACTGGCTGTGGAATCTCATCAGCTCAGCAGCTCCTACTAAAGCACAGTCCTTAGTGCAACCTCCTGATTCCTTCCACTGATAGCTGCTGGAGCAGTCTGCTTTCTGTATTGGTGGTTATATGAGCTGTCTGTCTTTCCCTGATTACTGGTTCTGTCTCTGCAAGGTACAATAGATCCTGCATGTGAAAATTATATACAATGCTGAATACAAGATGCTTTATATTGGAATTTATTGGAAAACTCAGTTTTGAACTTCATTGTAAATGAAAGAGCAACTAGAGGACAGTGAAAGTAAAATCCTTTCCCTAGCTCTTGTGCTAAGTCTGCGCCTCATGTTGTGCAGTTCTTCCTTTTCATGGTCAAGGATAAGCATGTGTTGGTTTTGTAACTCCAGTCCCTAAAAGGTGTGTTTAGTAAAGCAGTCTAAACTTCAATACGTACAAAAATGCCTTTTTCATTTGCGGATATTGTAAACAAAGCAAAGCCTGGACTTGAGTTTCAGATCAAGGATTGTAGTGCAAAACCACAAAAAGGAAAGCAGCAAATTAGTAAATCAATAAACAAATACAAGATTGTCAGTAAGTGACACACTACTTGTAAAGTTCCTAGAACAACCAGCTGGAATTAAAATGTAATCAATATTTCAGGACCAAAATTCGAATATCATGTCTACTTGGTGTTGCTGTGTAAAACCAATCCTAAAGTTTTCTGCTTTTATTAATTTGCTGACAGAGACTCATTAACTCATGTAAAGACACATTAGTTTATTAGTCCACATTGTTGTAAAAATGTGACTATTAAGTTGCGCTCGTAGAGAGGCAGCCCACATCATGCTTGTTCAAAAACACGCTAATTCTATGTTGAGGACGTCCTCAGACCACAGTGTTAGAGGTCAAATATCAGACTACTTTAGTCTCTTTATTAACACACACAACACTGTCATCTCTTTGTGCTTGTTTTTCTGAGGCTAGCTAGCATGCTTATAGAAAAATACGCTTTTGTTATTATGATTTAGGACATCCTCAGACCACAGTGTCAGACAAATATCGTTTAGTCTCTTAAAAAAACAACATCTCAGTGTGTGAATAACAGGAGAATCAGCCTCACACAAAAAGACTATGTTAAATGGCCACAGACACAGACAAATAGACATTAAAGGGATAGTTCACCCCAAAATGAAAATTTGATGTTTATTTGCTTACACCCAGGGCATTCAAGTCGGAGGTGACTTTATTTCCTCAGCAGAACACAAACGCAGATTACTAGCTTTAGCCGTAGCAGTCTGGTAGTCATTTAATGGAAGTGGATGGGCGTCAGACCTTTC
>JBBKCR010000148.1:12867346-12880849 GCA_037577295.1 Ladigesia roloffi | reverse complement strand
TAAGACATCAGTGTGTCGTCACGAGCCACAGGGTGTAATTTCGATTTCTCTGTGCATGTTTTTGTACTTGGAAATGTTTGACGCCCATCCACTTCCATTATATGACTACCAGACTGCTACGGCTAAAGCTAAAAATCTGCGTTTGTGTTTTGCTGAGAAAAAAATGTCACCTTCGACTTGGATGCCCTGGGGGTAAGCAAATAAACATCAAATTTATATTTTAGGGTGAACTGTCCTTTTAAATATGTGTATTTTGGTTTCTTACTATTTAGGTCTATGACTGTGCAGAGTGTGTATTATGCCCATATTCTGCCCATATGTACTGTTGTTTGAGTAGATGGATTAGGTAGTATTTACAGACAACTTTGCACTGTTTTTCAAAGAAAAGTTTTTGTAAAGGAGATGAATGCAAAGAACCCCCCTTCAAGTTTCAAGTATCTCCACATAATGCAGCCATTCTGTACCAATGAAAGGTTTTTTCTGTTAGTGTACATCCAAGCCATCTAAAAACCTTTATTTTTAAGAGTGCATATGTCTTCTGAAACATTCCTTTGCTGAGATAATTATAATTTAAGAGGCTGATATTTTTTTTCTTTGCAAAGGGAACAAGTGATCCTTTGACAAGTTATTTTAAAATATCTTCACATTCAGAAACTCAGGCACTGAGATTGTAGAACTTTTCCAATAACTCCTAGTTGAAAGTCTCATATAGCCCTGTATTTTGAGTTATTGAATGAGTGCTGAAATTTTTTCTTGTCTGTGAATGACTGATTTGTACAAACATGGCCCTGATTATGAATATAGTTCTAAGCCAAGGACCGCATTATTGAAGACCACATGCTTGCCTATGAGCTTTCTTTGTTATCTAAGTTCATAGCACATGCTGTGCTGAATGACCAGGGCCACATCTGTTTGCAATGTTTTAAACACATGTTTACATAGAACATACTTCTGCACATTTCAGTTCATGCTAGCTTTTTCTTTGTTGTTTATTTGTTGCAAATATTGCATTACAATATGTGAGGAAAATACTAGACTCCCATTTGATCCTTGTAGAACAGGGATATTCAATTAAAAGCCACTGAGGTCCGGTTTTCAAATTTCATTCAAGTAGAAGGTCTGAACTGAATCCCAACTCGTGCCTTATAGCCTTCCCCTATCTCCACATTTTCATATGGTGGCCACAATATATATTTTTAATTTTCAACGCAGGAAATTGAAGTGAAGAGTGCACAACATAAGGGGCTTTTAGTACAAAGGTGGTATGCCCTGCGCAAATTATTTTCTATGGCTTGTGCAGCAAGTCAAATTGAAATTTGTTTGGCCTGCCACTTCGAAACACACAACAAAGCATGTATGGAGATATAGTGCATCAGCAACAACAACAATTATTAGGGGTCCAAGCACGCAGTGCTAAGGAGCCCTATTGTTTTTATGCTGTTATTTTTTTTTCTCGGTCAAAACGCGCTGGGGAGCAAAAAACACAAGGCGCACGGCGTTGTAATTTGGTAGGTACATGCGGTACCCTAACCGCTACTCAGGCACCAAGTGCCATGTCATTGCGTCCATAGGTGGCGCTATAACAAGCACTTTTGCGTTGAACTTTAGCAAATTTGAACCGTATGTCCAATTTTGAAACTTCTTTTTGCATATTAATCTATGGGATCAGACGAATCAAAAGAGACCCCACCCATTCATTTCCACCCAATTAGTTTGCTAATTTACCTAATATGCGAAACCAACTTTTGCGGACTAATTCCTGGATTTTCGAAAAACCTGCACAAGTGTGGTCTTGTTGGAATCGCAAGACAGTCATTTTCAATAATCATCAAAAACATGTGCAAATTAGTGTTGTTGACTTGTGTGTACAGTTCTATAAACAGCTATAACTCATAAGCACTTTACTTAATGGTTACCAAATTTCTAACACACATGCAAGGTGTCACTCAACAGCAGTACACCAAGTTTTGTTCAGTTTGGTCAATTGGTGGCACTATAACAGGTCACCTCGTCAGTTTACTAGTGATGGAAAGTTCGGCTTATTTCAGAGAGCCGTTTCTTCTGGCACGGCTCCCAAAGAGGAGCAGGTGTTGTGCCAAAAAGTGATCGTCTGCCAGAACTTGATTGCTGTCCGCGGGAGCGCGCTGAGCTGCTTAAAGCTGTAGTGCCCAGATTAACTTGCTTGATATCATTCAGGAGGGTTATATTTGACACATTGTACTGCTAACAGACCCTTATAACTGCTAAAATATCTTGAAAAGGAACAAAGCTGCCAAAAAGTGATTACAGCTTGTAACTGTCACATGTTATGAGCTGCAATCACTTTTTGGCAACTTAAAAACACCATGTTCTCAGTTTTAATGTTCCTTTAAATGTATTCACGCAGTTATAAGGGACTGCTTGCATTATAATGTGTCACATTTAATCCGCAAAACTACTTGTCCAAAATCTGACCCGAGGAAAAAAAACAATAGTTTACAACACGTTTTGATCGATAATGGAATGTGTTTTGAGACTTAAATGTATTTGCCTGAGACTCATTCTATTTATGGTAAAAAAGTTAGTTGTGCACTCATTTCCTGCATTGGAAATGAACAATACATTTTGAGTAAACTATATGAAAATGTGGACATAGGGGAAGGCTATAAGACACAAGATGGACTTCAGGTCGGACCTTCTACTGGGACGAAGGTGACTTTTAATTGAATACCCCTGCTCTAGCAAAATCTGAAATTTAGGTGTCATCATGCGATCGATGTGGTGAAAATCATAGTTATCCCAGGCCCACGATTCTCAAACTTGGAATGTTTGTTGACATGCGAGGTTAGATGATGCAGTTCAAATTTGGTCCATTTTGTCCTATGGGGGCGCTATAGCACATGTTCAAACATGACGATGGTTTTTCAGACGCAAATCACGTCATATGAGACATGGAAATGAAAGAATTGGCTCGTATACACTACAGATGGATGTGAACTTTACAACCTTGGAATTTGTTTTGATAACTTTCTTTCTTAGTGCACAATTTGCATTAATAGAAAACTGCACTTTTACGAACTAGTCCTAGGTTTTATGACCTATTTTCATAATTCTTGTCTTACATGAATCCCGAGAGTCCCAAATCAAATAATTATCGGAAACATTTGGACTTTTCTGAACAGCGTGACCAAGACTTGTGCATTCATATGGATGTGACGTAATTGCCCCTAATGGGCATGTTATTTTTCTGCCACAAATAGAGATTTCAAACTGTTTTTCTGGCTTTTCAACATGACTGTGTCTTGTGATTTCACACAATGGCCACCGGATGGCATCTTAAACCATGTTATTTCTGTGTCTGCCACACAGTTATGTATCTTCTGATGCATTACTGCTTATATATTTGTAATGTAATTCCATGTTCATAGCACATTAAGCGAACAGACGTAGATCATTGTCAAGATAACAAAATTTGTTTTATTACGTAGGATTATTATATTGTATGTCACAGTGAAATGTAACAACAAAGTTTAGATTTTCTTAATATTTACTAATTGTGTGTCTTAAAGCGTTCTAAGCTGTCAGTATTGCGCTTAAAAGGACTGTGCACAAACAGCATGTAATAGCAAAATGAAGACAGTAAAATGCAGTACACAGTATATGTGATCATAACAATATGAAGGCGTAAACCACACAAAGGACTGTGCGCAATAGCTGTATTGCGCTTAAAAAAACTGTTGGCAAACTGCTTGTGTGTGTCTTAAAGCGTTCTAAGCTGTCAGTATTGCAGTTAAAATGACTGTGCGCATACAGGATGTGATAGCAAAATTCACGGCTACATTTGTTATTGTTATTATTAAAATGTGATGTAGCAGAAAATATATGTTTATTTTTCTTGTGAAGTGATTTTGACCAACTTAGCCCCCTGTCTACAGACACCTTCCAAAATAACGCTCCATGAAAACGAATTCACCAGAATGGTCACGGGTCCGGAGAGAACCAGCACTTGGTCCGGATCTGGACCACGGTCCGCTATTTGGTGATGCCTGTTGGTAGAAGATAGGCTAACTTATTTTAAACTAGAATGTGTCCTTCTAACTGTCTGTTTAACTCCTGGTTGATCCAATTGCTGTCCTCATTTCAGTATTTGTATAAATGACATTGCATCAAATTACATAGCAATTTACTCTCCAACCCTTGTGCATTTGAAATTTTAAGCACATTTTCTACTCTCGCCACAGGAAAGAAGTACATTCATCAGCAATCAAGCTACATACAGCATTGCCTTTTATTGTAGTTTTGGATTGAACCAGCATTTTTTCATCATGGCATTTGAAATGGGATAATATCTACCATGTGAACAGGCCCCTAGTAGTTACATTGTGAAATGTGCTTCCCTAGATTTCTGTCCTCTGAATAAGAACACTAATCTGCCAGTGGTGATTGTTGTTGCAGCACAATGGCAGAGCAGTGTGAATGTGGGCTGGCTGTTTAGTTTGGGTCAGTGAACTATGCAAAAGAAAACTTCATCTTGCTTCGGAAACCCATTTCCTGCCTCTGTTAGTGAATGGATCGTCATCTAATGCAGGCTGTACTAGCAGTTAGAAGAATGACAGGAAACTGGATATAAAGAATAAGGCATTCCAAAGATGTTGCATCTTTTTAAGTAGTATTCCTGTAATTTGCACTCTGTTAGTTAAACATTTAGTTTTTGTATGTTTCTAGGTGGTTCGGAGGCAGGACAGGGACATTGTTTTGATTAGCAAGAGTCTCGCCAGTCATAGGTCCAGTCAGAGGTGAAAGCTCAATTCTGTATATACTACTCTCCCTTTTTGATAGTCATTTTATTTTAACCCTGTTTTCTTGATGCCTGGACAGCCTCTCATAGAGTTATTTGTTAAATGGGCCTATATGCCTGTACCCTGAGAAGAATAAAAACTTTTTAATACTTTTGCTGACTGGGTTTTCCCTTTTTTTGAGAAATTGCAGAACTTCTGCACAGATGACTTCTCTTTCCATTTCAAGTAAATGACCACAGAGATGGAATTCAGCAGGTTGTACTAATCTTTAATCTGCCTGTGTTCTGGTAAATGCTGTGACATTCCAGTCCAACCCTCACTCATCCCACACGTATAGAAACAGTCCACCCTCAGAAAAAGAATGAGCTCATTAAGGAGGAATAACAAAACAACGCAACGTTCCCTTAATATTGTTACACAACTTCTGGATCCAGGTCTGTGTAATGGGAGGGTGTGGGCGATGAGTAAGCGTTACTGTGTATTAAGATGTGGCTCAGCTGGACTGAAAAGAGCTGCTTTGCCTTCTTGAATGTTTGCAGGCTACTTTCAGTATCTGCAAAAAAAATATTTATGTAGATTTTTAAGGTGGGTTTTATAGAACAGTTGAGAAGTGCCTCTGGGTTACACTCTCGAAAGTAAAGGTATCTTAATGGTTCTAGTCTTGGACATTTATGTATATCTGAATGTGTCTTACAAGTGGGACCATTTTAAAAATGGATGATAAACCGTTTGTTTGAAAAGTTTTTAGGGTAATCAGTGCTGCTTTGTCTATGGCATCACTCCAAAAGCACTTTTAGTTTTAAGAGTACATGTTTAAGACACTGGCTGTTCTCGTGCTGTTGAGTGAGAGTGGTGCTAATTGTGGGTTTAAACTCTGAATCATGGAACCTAAACAAGAAGAGGTGCTACCCTTTGTGTCCTCCCTCATTCAAACACATTGTTGGTCTTGAGAAACTCATTCTAGCTTTTAAACTGAGGATTTCAGAAACAGCAGATATTTGCTTAATGTTGTAAACATATTTATGACATAATAAACTCTAGAATTTAAGAATGTGAAAGTTGTCTATATTATATTAATTTCAATGTATTTACAACTATGGAGAACTAAATATTCTGTTTTCCTTACTTTAATGTTATTCCTTTTATGTGTAGTCTTATATTTTATAACCATTGTTTCTAAGTCTGATAAATATGTGCGACCATCAGCATTGGAAGATGTGCACGTGCCAAACTGGAGTCAGCACAAAGTTCTTGCTTCATCCCTAATAAATATGAGCACATGCAATCAGAATAAAAAGGCATTTGATTTGAATAAGCATATTAATCATAAAGATTTGCCATTGGGATAAGTCAAGCAATGCACAGACACAAACACGCATACATGCTTGCATCATTTTCTCATGGCGGACCTGGAATCTCAGGTATGGTAATGAGAATGTGGGAGGCATGTTCTGCACTGATGGGCCTTGACTAAAACTGCAGCTTCCAGTTCATTATTGTTACTTTGTGAGAATGTGTTGAGAGTCCGCTAATGGACAGATTGTTCTTCCCCTGCGAACACCAACATCCTGTCTGCTGTCTGTTTGCCTGTCATTCTCTGTCTCCGTTGTGTTTCTCAGTGTAGAGCCAGTACTTCAGTTTTATCTATAAATGTGAGGAAATTCTGGAAAGATCTGGCTCAAAGTTCTGCTGTTCTCTGGCCTAGCCAGACCTCTGCCCTGTAATTATAACTAATCTGTGGACTCTTCAGGCTTGTTAACAATATTTCACTAGTGAATATAACTACATTGCTAGTATAATAAGTGTGCCATTATTCAGTCTTTATTTGACCATTTCTATCAACTAAAAGGAAAATGGGGACCGTTCGCTTTTAAGTGAATCATCTCTATTGGAATTCAGTATCTATTTTTGAGTCTAAGAAGATCCAAGATTAATTATATTATTATTAATATTGAATTGTTTCGTCTCTTTCGGTCAACAGCAACTAGTGCAGGCCTCACACGCTGAACTAAATGATGATTTCTTTTTGAGCAAAAGGAATTTCTCCAACATTGATATCATGTTTTTACTGAATAGTTGGTGAGTCCCAAAGCTGTTCAGTGTCCATACGTTAGCAGATTGGAATGCAACTCTTGGAATTTCTCAGTTCAAGGAGTGTTCCGCTGGGAATCTCAGTAATCTGAAGAAATGTGTTGGGAGAACTGAAGAATGAAGTATGCAGAATCAGTAGAGTAAGAAGTAAGGGTTTGTTTCAGTGTTTTTCATGCAGCTTCCCTGATGCTTCACCTTAAATTCATAATCTGCTTGATGCTTGAACTTGGAAACAAAAGTGAACATCTGGAGGTGTCCCTGTTTGAAACACTATTGTGTTTTCTGCTTTACAAAAGTACAGTTTTGACATACCAGGTTTCAAAGTTACAAAAACAAATCATTTTCGTTTAATATGAAGATGCATAAATAATAGACCTAAATGTTATTTTCAACCCCATAAATTCAAAGGTTAAAACTCAGAAGTAAACACTACCAGTTTTTACTGACTTAATATTTACTAAAATGCCAATATTCTTTACTAACAAATAGTTGTATATTGTGCTCACGATATGAGTCTTTTATTTATCAGAATGTATTTCATTTTTTTCACCAGTATTGACTTAGAAAAAACAGTTGTTAGGATGTCAGGGATGAATGGTTACATATTCTTCCCTTGTTATAAAGAAACTTGTTCCATTTGACATATTTTCATTTATATTTCATTTGACCAGCAGGAAAGCTGTCAAACCAGTGGAAAGCTGTCAAAAGTGGTCAGCTGTTACATTGCAGAGCAGTGTCAAGAATGGATTAGAAAACAATATTAGATGGCTAAGGCATAATTTGTGATGCCTTTGATGGTCTCACAACAGCACAGATGCATTTTTGCTAGCCTGAATTTATACTTTTTTAACAGCACGTTATAAGCCTTTATTATATTATAACATAGTATAAAGAGTGACCCACCCATATCCAGTTAAGATTTTTCTCAAGAGTATATCATTCCATCCACACACCTTGCTGCTCATCTTAAAGCAGAATAAATGTAAGAAGTTCAGCGAACTCTTTGGGATGGGCTGTGTAAGGCCCTTGATTTCCTACTGCTACACAGACCATTCACACAATGACAGGATGTGTGTGTTTGGCAAAGCCATTGCTGGGCAGGAAAATAGCATTTCTGTTTGACTTTTCAGCATGTTGGACTTTAAAGGCCATCAAGAATATGCAGAAGGGTTTGAGGCCAGCCCAAGGAAAGATCTTATTTCTTTTCAGAAATGGAATATCTCCATGTATTGATACAAGCTAAAGGCTATATTTAAACCCCCCAGTTCTGTATCATCCGGTTTCATGAACTTTATCTCATGATTTTTTCTAGTGCATGTCTAATAACTGAGCCTTGGTTTTAGACTTGCACTGTCAGCTCTGTGTTCATATCTGTGTGATTTTAAGGGAAGTTCAATGAATGAGCAATAGAATTCACATGATTTTCTACTAACCCATAATGTAGTAATCATCAACAACATGCCTGAACTTCAGATTTTCCTCTTTAGTTTAGCATTGGAGCTAGTCTAATGTAATTAACAAACTCTAACTAAGACTACATTCAGCTCTTCATTAACAATATGCCCCCCCACTTATCTTTTACCGCTGTGGTACAGTGAGCAATATGCATGTAGTTCATCAAAGAAACATACAGACCTTTTCCAATACATTTGAATATCATTGAAAAGTATATTTATTTCCATAATTCTATTCAAAATGTTATTATTGATTGACACATTCCATAGGATGGGTAAGCCACAAAAGTTCATAGATACGGAGGCTGGCTGTTCAGTGCTGTGTCCAAGCATACCAAAGGAAAATCTAGTGAAAAGGCAAAATGTAGCAGGAGAAAATGCACCAGCAGAAGAGATGACCGTGGCTTTCAGCAGTTTATCAAACATGGAAGATTC
Organism: Ladigesia roloffi; assembly: GCA_037577295.1. Classification (NCBI taxonomy): domain Eukaryota; kingdom Metazoa; phylum Chordata; class Actinopteri; order Characiformes; family Alestidae; genus Ladigesia; species Ladigesia roloffi. Next base: position 12,872,091 of record JBBKCR010000148.1, on the reverse strand, counting down.
AAGAATCTGGCAGAGATCCAGAAAGAGTGGAATAAGAGATCTCCTGCATACTTCATTCCACTGTGTTGGTGTATCTTCTTCTGCCACTTTTTGCCATTCCACTAGACTTTCCATTGATAACCACGGATAACATTTTGGCAGATGACTTCACATTATTCCAATTTTTTTAATCCCTGTTTTTGTGGGTTATATGAGCTGGAAGGTCAAATGATAAACAAATAAACAATTAAGTGTTTGAAATTGTTTAAGTTGTGGGCCATAAATCTACAATCTATGAAAGTTTATGTAAATAATTCAACTTGTCCGTGATATTACAAGTTATTGGAAAGGGTCTGTATATGTGCACTCGAGATCACATGTCCTCTTTCTGATGTAATAGACAGGCAGCACCAGGGCCTGAATGTCATATACTCAGTTGAACTCGCACACTCAGACTGCTGTATTGGTCAGGATGGGTCATTGTGTTGGTCAGTGGGTGTGGGTGTGTATGCATGTCTGCTTTTGAATTTAAAACTGAATCTCTCTCTCTGTTGATAAGAGAATGCCCCTGTTCATGACACAAGAACTACTTTCAGCTGATCAAAATGAAGGAATTATTACCACACCAAGAATGAAGACTTTGTCAAAAATAATAGCAGTATCACTCCAAGAAGAGACAAGTACATGCACCATACTAAAGATCCAAATTCTGTAAGAGTGGAGAAAAATGGACACAGGAATGTGGGCCATCACTGGTTTGTGTGTGTGTGTGTCTTACAACAACTGACATGCTTGTAGTGTTTAAGTTAGATGATGTGTTTGGATGCATTTGTGTGTAAATGTAGATATAACAAGTAGGGTGGGGAATTTAATGTGATAATAAGATTTATTAATCACAGTATAAAATAACACGTTAATATTTTAACGCGATTAACGCTTTACATCATCTTCCCAGTCAAAGTTTGGGGTAAACAGCAGGGAACCTCAGATCCTCAGTCCAAGATCACTGAGCAGCCAGAGAGCGCAGTTCAGTTCAGAGATTTGCAGGAAAAAAACGACAAAAAGGGCTAATAAAAAGTTGTCCATGATGTCTTGAGGATGTGTTTGCCAATTCTGACTCTGAAGGGGAATATTTGCCTTTTGGAAAAAATGAGGCGAAGCAAACATGAAGCAAAAACACATGTTTATTTCAACACTTTGCCAATCGGGAAAGTATGTGACAGTGGAGAACGTGGTCATAGTGTCTGTAGGAGAGCTGTAGGTTGAGCTTGAGGCAGCAGGAGAGGGAAACTGAGCTGGAAGTCACATTAGCTTTCTTTAACTAGACCGCCGGAGGGGCGGAGTCTCAGCGCTGTGGGCGGAGTGTGTGAGAGAGAGCTGGGAAAATTTACAACTGTAAATTTTACAACTTTACAAAATTTACAAATTTACATATACTGTAACCTAATTCCTAGGTTTGGTTCAGTCAGTGATAAAAATGTCATGACCATTGCAGCTTAAGTTATAGGCTTGTATTCAATAATAAATGGTTAAAAACTGCTTCTTGTTACGTCTGTATGTATGTGCAATTAAATGTGATAAATTCGATTAATTAATCGCCACACCATGTAATTAATTAGAAAAAAAATTTTAATCGCTTGACAGCACTAATAACAAGACCTTAAAGTTAAGATCCCATGGTTGTACATGTTCATAAGATTTTGCATTAACAGATAGCGTGTTCTCAACAATAATTAAACAAACATGACTGAATATAGACTCTTCTTTTTTATAAACTTAAACATTTGCATAAATCAACAAAATATGCCATGACTGAACAATACTTTAATACTATTATAAATGAAACAAAACCAAGCCATTTTAAACATTTCAGTAATTAAATAACAATACATTACAAGCATTGAAAAGAGCATTTAAAAAAAAAAATCCACATGAATTCAGCAACAGCTTGGTTCAGTTTTCTTGCCTCAGCAGTTTTTGTCATAATTCTCCTGCTGCTGAAATTAATCTGTAATCGTTGTATATTTAGGAGTTTGCTTTGGTGGTTCGGGGTCTTCCTCAGCCTGCAGCTGTAAACGGAAAATATAATATCCTTCAGTAAAATTATTTTATTTGTAACTTTTCAGTAAATAACAAACCTTGCCTTTATAATAAATGTGGATACGATTACCTATATTAAGTATATGATATACATTTTACAGACGAAAAAATAAAAAAGACTTAACGGTAAACAAATATTGTACAGCAACTATAAAATGTATTAATATATTTTTGTTAAACTAAAAGTTGTACCTGTTGACATTACTTAATGCACAATGAACAAACATGAACAATCAAGTGTTTGTATAAAATAGCATTCATACACATTTAAAGTTTACTCACTGTAACTTGATGCTAGATTACGTATGAAGTCATATAAATGAATTGTATCTTATTGTAAAGCCTTACCAAACTATACAGGACTGTATTTGAACTGACATTTATTTAATCAAACTGCACAAACCATATTTCATAAGCTAGAACTGCATTTCTGATGGACCAATTCTAGACACAAACATTATCCATACATTTGTTCTCTCACACACACATTTTGGCTTCACAGGTCAGTTAAAAAATATCAGGGATGTAAAAGTAGTACTCTGTTAGGTCCTGTTTTAAACATTATATGAGCATTTAATAGTAAATATGAAACTTTATTCTGACACTCGCGTTAGCATTAGCCAAGAGTATGCTATCCGTTAGCTAAGCAAATTGCAATGTTTATTTCAATCCGAAATTCAAATTAATATAGGGTATATTTTTTTGTAACAAAAGCTCTAAATATAAAATTAAAACTTACCTGTTTGAACTCTTTTTTTTTATTATTTTGTCTGGATGATGGTCTTTGAGGAGTTTATTAAGGTTCCTCCTTTTGACATAAATCTTTGACATAAATCTTCGACACTTTCTGGTGATCAGTGATTGATGCCCTAGTCATCAGCCGCAAAAACAAAATACTTCCACACGTGGCTCTTACCTCCTTTGCTTTTCAACAAGTGGATTCAGAGCCGCATCAGGCAGCACCGCCGGTCACCATATCTCTGTGCTTTTAGTAAGAAGACGCAACTGCACAATAAGCACCTTTCAAATAGCGCAGCAAGAACTGGGTTGACCGGGTGTTTGGTACCTCCAGTATTTCAGAAAACCTGGTACCGTAACATTTTACATTTTTAGTACTGACTTGGTGCCAAAGTAGTGGGATTTTTGACAACACGTGGGATATTTCAGAATTAAAGTTTGAGCAATGGAGAATTTAATCATACATATTATTGACATAAACATTTATGCTGGAGAATTCCAAAATGTGCTTTTCTGGACATTTCATGGATCATTAGTCAAAGAGCCCTGACCAACTGCATATTTTAATACAAGTAGTACATAATTTGTCCCATATAATAAGCAGTTTTTTATCTATTCCATCTTGTCAAACCTTAGTAACAATGAAAGATAATGAGATTGTAAGGTTAGATTTTCTATCTAATATATTTTCCCCACCCCTAACCAACAATATGTAATTTTTACGTTTACATTTACGGCAGACGCCTTTACCCAAAGCAATTTTTATGGGTGGAGACAAATACAAATACAGAAAAACTCAAATAACGTATTTTTTACAAATACCGTATTCGAACAAATACTTTAAAAAATATTTGTATTCGGGACATTTCATATGAAAATATTATGGCTTAATATGTATGCAAGATTTTCTGTGTTCGTTCATGAAACTTAAAAATAAAATTTCCAGGCATTGCTGCTGAGTGCTTTACATCCAACTGTTCTGTTTCTGTAATAACATTTGTAGATGTACTTATCTGCTTTGTCTCTTTGTGTGTGTGAACAGGATGGCTCTCTGGGTAATATAGATGATCTGGCACAGGAATACTCAGAATACTACAACACATGCTTCAGTGACGTCAGTGAGCGCATGGAGGAGCTACGAAAACGCAGAGTTTCTCAAGAAATAGAGATGGTAAGTTTATTCTATCATAGTCTAAAGAGCCAGCAACTAAATATCCTTTATACAGGTGTCATTTCTCCGTCCCAGTTCACATTGCTTAAAAATATATCCCGCGTTTAAAATGCTTAATTGAGTATGAAAGCTTGTGAATTTGAAGAGTTTTTTAAACCACTATAACAAACAAATGCATTTGACTTTACCTGGGGTCCTGAAGACCAGTTAACACTATGCTTTTAGAATTTGGCAAATTTTATCTTATGAAGATGCAGTGTATGACACATGCTTTTTCTTTACATTTCTGTGTAATTCTAAAGTGAATTTTGAAGAGTTATCTTATGTGTCTTTTACAGCAGGCTGACCTCCTCACTTGTATCAAATATGTCAGAATTTATAGATTTCTTCTTTCTACAAACAGCCTGCATTTTACCAAGGACAATTACCAGCTGACCTAGATACGCAAGCGCGTTCGATACCTTCATATTGTCTAACGATGCAGTTTGTTAAATCTAGTAGTACTGCTTAACCAGGCTGCCTGGTATCTTAAACACTGTTTTGACTGTAAACTTTTTGACTGAAAAACTTTGGCAATATATTCCTCTCTGTCCACGCGCTGTGAGTATGGAAATGACAGGAAACCACAGCATTTTTCCTGCAGTCTTGTCCTTCATATACTTATTTATTCATTTTCACAAAATGGCCTCAGCAGACCTATAATCACATCACACATTAAAGAACCGTCCAAGATCATTCAAAAATAGACAGGTGTCAG
>JBBKCR010000148.1:12846086-12859117 GCA_037577295.1 Ladigesia roloffi | reverse complement strand
GAATTAAATCCAAATTTTTTTGTACGTGGGCTCCTAAACTGATATCCCAAGCTCCGAGACCTGTGACACTCAAATGCTGGATCACGGCAGCATTATCGGGCAGAGAATCCTAAGTCTAATTCACAGTGCCACTTAATGGAAATAATTATTTGGGACGTTATGTCTAAGGTCGAGCATCCTTCACAATTTTCTCCCCTCCTTGTCGTACAGGAAATAACATCTCATTTCGTTTTAGTCAACGAAAATTAAGAGACATTTTAGCATCATTTTTATCTTGTAAACCACATTTAGTCTCGTACCTATTCGTCAACCACACTACTTTATATATTTAATTTCTTTATCGTCACATGACCACCATTTACGTCACGTATTGTCTCGTATTTGCCACAAGAAAAATGTTTGTTGACGAAGATATTTCATCATAAGACTAGTTTAGTGTCTGTATGGCATGGGGGTAGAAGCTCTTTACATGCTTACACGGGGTAGAAATGGAACCATTAGACACTGCTTATAAGAATGTGACCATGATGATCGTTATGGAAGGACAGAAGTGCGAGGAGTGTCTGATAAGGGGTTTGGCTTTTGGGATTGGAAAATAGTTTAGCTCAGGAGTAAATGTTTTCCCCTGTAGTTACAGTAAGATGATGTAATTGATGGAAAGAGTTAGTTACTTGTTTGTATACAAGCTAAAATAACACATAGCATTGAATATGGGTTAGCTGGCTGTGCTCTGTGGCTCTGACTGATGTTAGTGTAGGCTGGCCTTAAGTCTCTCCTCTGTGGATGAGGTCATGAAAGACATTTTAATGGGGAGGTGGTATGTTAAGGGCACAGGTCTAAGCTTGGCTTCAGAAATCGTTACGAGGAGCGGCCCTTGCCTTGGGTTGGTTTGAATATGTGGGTCTGTTCATTTTGTGAAGTAATTTGGCTTGAAAATATACTGACACTGAGTGAAACTCAGTAAGGTTTATGGGACCAGTCTTAGATATTCTGACACTGTCCACTGATGCGTGCTAAAGCCATATGCGCCAGAGACCAGCCTGGTGCCTTGGAAACAGCCAAATAAAACTCGCACATGCTTTTAATTGTCAGTCACTAATTGTCAGCGTGGTTCCTCTCCATGGTAAAAGTTCTGCGTTGCCTTTTGATTTATGGAGTCCTCATTCCAGTCAAGCATCTGTGGGATATCCAGACTAGTCATATCCATATCCACATTATGACAAAATAACTTGACATTGATTGTTGCTTAAAACTTTACAAATATTTTAACTGGGCTGTGGTGGGGGGGGAGGGGGGGGGGATTCTGTATCTCAAAAATGCTGTATTGCTGTATCATATTTAAAAGGGAATTTTCAAGTACAAGTATAGTTATACCCTTATTGTGAAGCCCCAGTACATTGCTGTGCCACTGTATGCTCATGAGTGTGGAATGTGGAACGACAGTTTCTGCAGTTAAAGCTGTATTTGGATGCCTGTAAACCCTTACTGAAAGAAAAATAAGTTGAAAGAAAGATGCACACAGTATCATTCAGTCTAAATAAAGTGGAAATAAATACTCGGATAACAAGAAGAGGCTTGCCTCTTTTACGTACAGGTTTGAGAAAGGAGCCGTTTTTGATTCCATCGCCCCTAGGCTCACTATATGCTCTTACTGAATAGAAATGGCGAGACCTTCTGTATGCTAAAGTGATTGCCAGCACACTGTAAGCTTTCTTATTGGGACTCTCACTGATCTCATATCAGTCCAACTGCAGTCTGCACATAGAGGAACACTGTTTACAGGGGGCCCGCTGTCATTAGGTCAGCTTTAGTAACAAAGAAGTTCCGCATAGTGCTTCCTTTACTGGTGTAGGGTCAGTTTTACCAGCAGCTGACATAGACTCTGCACTGTATTTATACAGCACCGATCTGATCTCAGAGCAGCATTTATTCTTCCTCTCTGACTCACATTCCTATGGCTGTCCAAAGGCCATTAAGGATGTACTCGGGTCATCCGGGACACCTCAAAGTTCCGTATGCGTCGACATACTTTTGCCAAAGTCTCCTTGCATGTGCGCACACACATAGAAATGTTGGCTCTCAATTGGTGTCTGTGGTGCATGTCTGTGTGTAAGCTGATTTGGGCTTTGTCAGTGATGTGTGGGTGCATGGAGCACTGCTGCTGGTAAGATGTATTACATTTTAGGTTGAGACACTCTGTCTCCTCTCTGTCTTTTTCTTTATTTATTCTTTATATCTTTTTCTCATTGTAATGTGGCAGACATTGTAAATATTGTGCTGACTGCTGAAGTACAAATCTGCATGTTGCATACTTGTGGAAACATTTGCATGTAGACTGAAGGATAGACTGTTATTAGTGGCTTTAGATATTATATCACTGTCAAATAGAGGTTTATGCTGCGAGAGTGTATGTTTCTGTGCTTAGTATCTTACAGAAGATGTTTTCACTGTGGATGTGCTTTTGATTGGAACTTTTCTATGCTGATTATTTCCTATTTACTTGGATTATTCACTAAAAGGGCTTGAACATCTCCCTCTGACCTATGCCGTATAAAGAAATGCAATAGAAATTTGAAATGCTTGCAAACATCTGTGTAATAGTGTCTCCTTTGTTGATCTTTGTACTGTTCTAATGTTTGTTTGCATTTGTGTGAGTGTGTTTGCATTTTTTATGTATGGTTTTAGAACACATAGTGTGAATATGAATGCTGTTCACTGGAGAATGTGCAACTCATGAGATGTGTATGTGTTTTTTTGGCACTGAGTCTGGACAGAAGAGAGTATCCTGATCTCATGTTGTTGTGGTCGATAGATGGGAGGTTGTCTTTAGGGAAATAACAGTGCTTGCTCATTTGTTGCAGTGTTGACAATGGAATGATATTTCCAGCAAACTTTACTGTCAAATATTGTGTGTGTGTTTAGTTTTCTGGAGAATGAGTATATTGTCCGTTATTCTGTGTCATTTTACATGTAACACTGTTTTCTTTTCATGTCTAGTGTATTTCTGGATTTATTTGAACCAGTGTTTAATTTTAAGTATTAAGACGTGGTGTGATTTTGTTGTATATGTTATGTTAACTAAGTCCATCAGCTGATTTCTTGAGGTTTATAAAGCTGCTTGTATTCCTGAGATTATGACGGTGTGACGGTGTGTTTCACTTCAGTTGTTCACGAGTGACTTTCTAACACAGCATTCTTAAGCTTAACATTTTCTTAACTACCCATCCTAAACAAACATCTCATCATTCCGTCTGTGCAGTATTGTTGTGTTATTGTATGTTTTATGTTCCCATAACCTGTTTGGCACAGTTTACTTTGGAAGTGATTGGGTCACAGTTAGTGTATTCACCATATGTCATAACTGCTGTCCCCTGTTCTCTCTCTTCAGTCTCAGGAACAGTCTGATGATGAGCAGGAAGACTCTGTAAAGTTTAAGAGACTTCACAAACTGGTCAACTCCACCCGTCGTGTTCGTAAGAAACTTATCAAAGTAGATGACAAGAAAAGACATGGTTCAGAAGGTATGAATGACATTTAAGATGTGTGTGTGTGTGTGTGTGTGTGTGTGTGTGTGTGTCACTGTCTTTCATTTGGAGGACCTGAGAATTGTCTGATCGCATTATATGTGTGAATTAACTGATTCGTGTCATTTGTTATCCTCTTTCCACAAGACTCTCTGAACATTGAAGCCTCCCTTTCGTGTGAGGATAATAGTGCACTGTACGCTGGAGTCCATAAGAAGCCCACCCGTGGCACGGACTCCTCACTGTCCTCCTTGGTCCAGGAACAGCTGTCTCTGGATGGTGACACAGACAGTCTGACCACCTCCCCCTCCTCCAGTAGCCTTGAGGCTTGGAGCTCCGCACATAAACTGGTAAAGACATCCAGCAGTGGCAGTTGTCACCCGCATGGCCTGATCCGACCTTCTCCCCGCAAGACCAGCGCTGGCTCTTCCTTCTCTGAGCTGGAGGGCATGGGGAATGACGAGGCCAAGGTATCGCGTTCAGCAACGGAAGGAGAGATGCGGAAAGCACTATCTTCTTTATCCCACGGGGTAAGTACCGACAGTGTGTATGCCTATTATGGCTTGACTCGTCCCCGTCCACAGCAGCAGCACCACGTATTGGTGTCGTTGGATGAATTTGGCAGCACCAAACGTCCAGCTATTTCGACCTGGCAACGCAGCAAGCCTGACCCAAACTATGCCTACTCTACCAAACACCTTTTATACCAGCGTTCTCGCACCATCCAGAAACCCTCTAGCCCTCCTCCAGCCTTGCCCTCGTCACCTCTTGTCCGGGAGAATAGAAAAGGCTTCGGGGGCACTGGAGGGGGTAACTGGCTTTTCCCCCCCAGACGTCTGCGTGGCAGAACAGCTGTCAGTGAGCTAAACATTACCTATGTGGTGGAACGCAGTCTGTATGGCCACCTGAATTGGACTGGCCTAGTAAGGCCTGTGGCACTGGGAAAGGCAGAAAGACGGTGCCTCCTGGATGACGAGAGGGACACAGACAAGAAGTGGGCGTCCAGCGTTGATCGCTGCACAAAGCGTGTCCTCTTACGCATTCAGCAGAAGTCCGTGAGTGACCGACATAGGCCAGGCGGGTCACAGTGCGTGCCCGTCTAAATCAGAGGAGCAGATAACTGCTGGGCTACTGGATAGAACAGGGAATAGGGTTAGACAAGGAATGCTGAAGGCATTTATCAAGGCTTCATGAATATGGAAGCTTGAAGCATTTTTTGCCTTAAAATCTGTTTGTCACCTTGAGACAGCAACTTTGGGAGGCTAACCATCACTCTCTCATATAAAATGTGATCTTTTCAGATTTCTTTTCGGATTTGGTAAACATCAAGCTCAGACCTACTGAGGCTCTAATGAAGTCCTGCCTTCAGAGAGGCTTGTCAACTACTGAGAGAGTGTCAGAGGAGCTGAAAGTGCTCCACCGTTTGAAACTCTGATCCCAGGCCAGTCAAATACAACCCAGACAAAAAAACATTCTGGCTGTGTAAAAAATACCTCTTGCATGAAATCACTGTAATTAATGGCACATCTTTATTTTCAGATCGAGTACAGAAAATAATTTTGAATCACTCAATGAGGAACAGATTTGGGTTCTACATTGTATTTGGTTTGATCTGATCTTTATTTGTCATTGTCACAAGTACAAATGAATTTCAAAGTGCTTCACAATCAGAGCATTATTCATAAACAATGTAAACGATTTCTCACACAAACATACATCAACACAATTAGAACAAACATTTACAATATTAGATACCTTGTTTTCCTTTTTTAGCTGCATTAAGGGTGAAGGCTCAAAGCGTGTGTGGCCAGGGTGAGAACTGTCTTAAAATGTTCTGGGCTGTTTGAGACAGCAGAAGCTGTGTAGGTTTTCAAGTTTGGAGAGAGGGCAGCCGACAATCTTTTGTGCGGTGTTAATGAGCTTCTGGAGTGCTTTTCTCTGAGCTACTGTACAGCTGGTGTACCAAATGCGTATACAGGATGTTATGCTTTTGATAGCAGCTCGATAGAAGGACAGCAGCAGTTTTTTTCCATGTTATTTCTGAGTATTCTCAGGAAATACAGTCTCTGTTGGACCTTCTTCAGCAGCTCAGAGATGTTCGTGCTCCAGGACATGCAAAAAAATGGAAGTTCGCCACCCTCTCAACACACTCCCCACTGATGAACTGTGGAGGAAACTTTTCTCTTTCTCCTGTAATCTATTATGAGTTCATTGGAGAAAGTTTTATATGACAAAATAAAAACAAGAAGATTCATCAAAAAATGAAGATACATTTTAAAAAACCAAGTTCAGTCACTGAATTGAGGCAAAGCTGTTTAATAAAGACAGCTGCATGGTCAATGAGAGAGGGGGCAGGGATTGGGGGGGTGTTGTTTACACAGGGCCCTGCGGCCCCAAAGCCTGACATGACTGGTCCCCAGGAGTAATAAGTTTGAGAAACGCTGCCCTATGTTACTAATTTTTTCTGTGTTTGATCTGGAAAAATGTGCCATTAATTTCGGTTTTTTTATAGCATGTTTTGCAAAGTTAGAATGTTCAGCTGTTCAATGCAGTTGTTTTGTGTCAAAAGAGTAAGACACTTCCTTTTCATCATACTTTAGAAGTACTCTGCTTTTTGCTGTGCTCTACTCTCCCTAATATTACTAGCAGAATATCTGTTTGGAGTAAAAATTTTAATGGCAGTTCACGTAGCCTTGCAGTGTCTGAATCCTCTGGTCATGGCAGCGTCATTCATAGTGAGTGTGAATTCGAAATACACCCATAGATTTGATCCATAAAGCTCATCACTTGTTTTTTTGTTCTGAATTTGCTTTTGGTATTTCATGGTGGACTTTTATATTTATGTGCATTTTTTATTTTTAAAGGCAACCTTGTGTATCATTTCTTCTGTGAGTGCATGACATGACATTTTCCCATCAAAGGACCAATGGCCAATAAACATTAAGACAGACAATATTTATGTTAACATTATGTGCTGTGTATTCAGAAACAGAATAGATATTTCAGCATTCACAATACAAAATTTACACAGTACACACAACAGTTCAAAAGTAGTTGTCCTCAAACTTCTGTCTATAATTTTGACTTGTGTGTACAGTAATGCAGTGTAATTGTTAGTAGGGAAATAGAGTAATTTTAGCACACTCATATTTAAATGTTTTGTAAATTCTTGAGGTTTTCCCCTTTTAACATTCTTTACTATTATGAGATGCATTTTACATACCTTTGCCTGAAGTTGTTATTGATATCATGTTGTTTTGGTTTTATCATTCATTATTGTATATTTCTCATTGTTACCAGTAGCATGGACATTTGTAGCTTGATTTGATTAATCTATTTCAGTTGACTTTTGGTGAATGAGTGTTATTTGCCTCCATAAGAATGACTCGGGGTTGATTCTGATCCTGTGTTTGATTCCGGCAGAGAACGTGTAGCTTTGGGGGCTTTGATCTATCCAATAGATCACTTCATGTGATCAATACCGCCGCTGAGCCCAATGTGAGAATACAAACTCATTTACGTTTACCCATTTGCTTTTTTATTATTGAGTGAAATGTTTAATAGCGTGTGTGTGCTATCTGTCCATTTCAGAGTAAGGAGCAGGAGGCGTTATATAGAGATGTGGTGAAGTCTCCTACCACCTCTCGCATCTCTCTGGGAAAGAAAGTCAAGTCTGTCAAAGAGACCATGAGAAAACGCATATCCAAGAAATACAGCGGCTCCCTTTCTGAGCAGGTACCCAAACGCAAAAAAACGTCTATACTCACACTCCTGTATACTTATTTTAATGTCTATTTTTTACTTTTGTTTTGTTTTTTTTACAATGTCCCATAATTCCAGTAATATAAAGTATGGCATAGATATTCAATAATGGGTTCCAGCCCATGCTCAAGGGGGTCTTAAACCCAGACGGCCAATTATATTCTAACATGCTGGGTTTAGCTGTCATGTCTACCCCCTTATACAGCCTGGAGCCTGGAGCCAATTTCTAGCATTGTCAACCTCAAACATCTACCCTCGGTCTGGAATAAAAGACTACCCTCTGCAGAATAAAAACAAAAGCACACACGAGACCCTTACAGTTCTCTTTATTTATTTATTTGGCTGTGTTTATTTTATTTTGGCTGTATTTATTTGGGTGTTATCATTTATGTGCAATTATACAGTGCCTCAGATTTTTTTTTTTTTTCGTTAGTTTGTTTTGCTTTTTTTTTTGTTAAAATTCCCAGTGCTCTGTGATAGTTCCCATCATTAGGTTTTGAGTGCCATCTAATGATGAAGACTTGAGAGGCAACAATGATCCATCCAAACCAAAACCTGCCTCTGCGGTTTGCGGAGTAGACTACTTTTTTGGTGGTGATTGCATTTTAATATTGCTTGCCAGTGCTGTTGGATATTGGAATAAAACTTTGCCACTTATTTTATACTAAACGCATATTTTATATGTAACGGTAGTTTTGTTCTGCCTGTCAAACATGGACTAAAGTTTTCTGTCACTAAGATGGAATCCCATCAACTGAGTACACTGAAGTTTAATAATGAGATTGATACAGATCCGAAGGAAAAATTGGATATAAGAGGCAAAAAAGAGATAAGAAAAAAGTAAAGAGAGCACGCGTGCATGCAAATGACTGTGGTGGTGGTGGTGGTGGTGGTGGTGGTGGGGGGGCGTCTAGTGTAAGAGAGATCCACCTTATAGAGAGAGTTCCACCTTATTCTGTTCACTTTTGATCCTCTGACAGTATTGTATCAGCAATTTACTATATAGTTTTGGGAAGTGTAGCCCCCCTTCTCCAAAACTGGAATAGAACGTGTTTAAGATGGGAAGGCAGTGGTTGTGTCATTAAATGTCTGATTTGCTAATAGTAGCTAAAAAAAGGTTGGAATATACTCCAAAGCTTAAGATTCGGGGCAGTGACTCTGGTGTCACAAGTGTAGCATAGGCTTATGCTCAGTTAAATATACATAAAGAACAGACTTTTTGGTGTCTGTTTTTTTGCTGTTAACCAAGGAATGGCAATGGTGGGCTGCTCTAAATTTGCCTAAAGTTGATTGGAGCACCACTATTTATAAGCAACAGTCTTATAAAGAGTGAGTTTAGGCTATTTGTAAACGTAGGCTATATATATTGCACATAAAGCCATATTTTACAGGACCTGGTCCCTTCGAATTGCATCACTTGTGCACATCCTTAAGCTTTCGGTTTTGCCAGCATGGACGTGAAGTAAATGTTACAGTTTTTTTGCTTTATTCCATGATAACAAATTAAATGTTAGTAATTTTTTGGCAGAAATAACTACACATAATGCAGTTATAATAATGTTTATTTACTAAATGTGTTGACTTGTTTTACTTGACTGTTGGTGGCAGAGTCAAGGGCAATATCTGTTATAAATTTAGTTTCCAGAGTGAGTAAAATGTTTGAAGATTATTCATAAATGCTTCGAGGTCAAAGTGTAACAGTTTAATCTGATCCCTACATGTTGAGCCGTTTAACAGACAGACATTTTAGTTTCTGAAGTCACAAATTTAGTCAGATGGTTAAAATAATGTTGGAAAATTAATTATAAAAAATAGTTTTGTTAACCAGACCGTGACTAACTTTTCAGCAAGTCTTGCTTAACTGATCCTGTAATGCTAACGGCTAACTTTATCTCATATTTGCAGTCAAGCCCCGATGGAACTCCAAGCTCCCCTCAGTCTCCCCAGCCAGACACTGACTCTCTTGAGAAACCAAAACTAAAAGCAGGAGGCTCTGTGGAGAGCCTGCGCAGCTCCCTCAGTGGACAAAGCTCCATGAGTAAGTGTGTGTGTGTGTGTGTGTGTTTGGGGGGATCTTTGACAGTAGATGGTGCTGTTGCTCACCAAAAGTGAACTGAATGTAATGTGAGATAATCATTGGTTTTGTTCAACTGTCCCAAAGTATTTTTTTATTTTGTCACCAGGTGGTCAGACAGTGAGTACTACCGATTCGTCTGCCAGTAACCGTGAGAGTGTGAAATCAGAGGATGGTGATGATGAAGAACCACCGTACAGAGGCCCTTTCTGCGGCAGAGCCAGAGTACACACAGACTTCACTCCCAGTCCTTATGATACAGACTCGCTCAAACTAAAGGTAATCAAGATTCATTCACAAGCTTTACATCCAGCCTCAATGGCACCGTTTCATTAACACCATCGTTTCTACATACACCGACATTTTACATTCAGCCCTAAGGATATAGTCACACAAAGAAAGGACTTTATACAAATAAGCATTACCTTTCATATCCAGCTATCATATGAAATGATAGAGACAGCCAAGGAGATCGACATTTTGTGGCAAATAACGATTCTAATTGGCAAAAAATAGTGTTAGCTGATACCTGCAAATATAATTTTGTACCTTACTAATGTGATCTAATATTGTTAGTTAAATAGGGTTTTACTGACCGATACACACGCAGATATTTTCCTTCAAGCTGTTATGACACACAAGCTTCTTAAAAGAAAAACGTGCAGTAAAAACTTTGCACATGTTTCAGATTCAAATACATGTTGAGACATTCAGCCATCGCTTCTCTTATTGAATGTGTTTCCCCTCAGAGAGGAGACGTGATTGACATCATCAGTAAACCCCCAATGGGTACCTGGATGGGGCTGCTGAACAACAAGGTGGGAACATTCAAGTTCATTTATGTTGACGTGTTGGCAGAAGAAGAGGAAAAGCCCAAACGCACTGTGAGGAGAAGGAGAAAGGGAAGACCTCCCAAACCTAGCTCTGTAGAGGAACTGCTGGAAAGGATCAATCTAAGGGTAAATGACGATATACACTCATAAACAAGTATCCAACCAACTTCAACGTTTTTAGATCAAATTAGAACTAAAATTCTCCTCACCAATAGTCAATCTCAAATTTCCTAACGAAGTTTTCGATAAGATAAATACAATCATTGAATTTTCCACAGTACCTTTTTTGTTTGAGTAGTTTTTTTCATTTTAATTCTTATTTTATTTACCATAATTATGTTTATGTGCAAATACATCAGTTTAGCTTAAATGCTATTCAGAATCCATTGAACATTTTAATTGGCCAGTTATATCAGTAAAACCATATATTGGTCCAGCACTGAACATTCACATTCAGACCACTTAAATGTTCACTTAAACAATAAAACACACAGCTTTTACCAGTAGCTTGTACTAGCTGAATAATACTTCTAAGTCTTGAGGTTCGAGGCTGCCTACTCACATAAGTTACACAGATTGTATACCTTTTCTGATGCTGACATTTCATCTTCAGCTTTCTCCAATGCTTCTCCGATAAGCAACAACAAATCACTACAATGTGCATTCTGGTAAGGCAGCCAAACAACTGAAATGTTGGCAGCCCTGCAGTGTTACTTATCTCCCCTAAAACTACAATGACAGAAAATGGCAGAGAGATAAAGACAGGTAGAGAACGCTGACGGATAGAAAACATGTGGTCCATGTTCTAATTAAAGACTGAGACACTCCCAGACTATTGTTTCCCACAAGTAAGAGAAGATCAAATTCAGGCATAATAAATATAATTGTTTTTTACAGCAAAGAAAGAATGATCCACCCTTAGACCTCCTCCTTGTGTGTATACGCACGTATGTTCGTGTATGTGGTAAAGTAATGACTGTGGGATGGGTGGGTAAGTGTGTCTGACCGATACCCAAGCTGAATAAGCATGTAAATTGTTATTTTGTCTGTGTGTAAGACCAAATATAGTGTGTCTGGGAGAGCAGCAGTACACCCACACATTTAAACAGGAGATACAAAGTGGCTTATTACACACCATTTGTGTGATTTGCTACATTTGATGTTTAATTGCATTTTTTATGTTTTATTTTATGTGTCTATATAATAGCAGGTTTGGTGTGGCTGAGCATTAAAAGGAAGAAAAAACATGCAGCAGTGGTGCAATCTCTATGGGTGTGATGGTGTTTTACTTTCAGTGTCATACTAGGTGGCTGAAGAGTTTATAGTGCTGAAAAGTGTGGGCAACTGTGTGTGTGTGTGTTTCAGGAACACATGCCAACATTTTTGTTCAACGGCTATGAGGACCTGGACACCTTTAAACTGCTTGAAGAGGAAGATCTGGATGAGCTCAACATTCGAGACCCTCAGCACAGGGCAGTCCTGCTCACTGCTGTAGAATTATTGCAGGAATACGACAGTGAGTACACTCTGCACACCTATTAGAATATTTCCTGGTCAGTAATCCATTGCCACAGATAACTAATTATTTTCAAACTTGTGATAAAATGATGTCACACCCCGGTTTTAGATTACATCTGGACTGAACTCCCTAGTTAGCTCTCATCTTCAGCAATAGAACTAACTCATTAGATTTTGATACAGATCATAACACTCTGTGCTTGTTGTGTTTATGTTCTAGGCAGCAGTGATCCGGAGCGCAGTGTCCTCTCTGGGTCTCAGGAGAAGCTTCTCTGTGAGGGTCAGGACTTAGTGGGTGACTCCCCACGGGACTCTGGTTGCTATGAAAGCAATGAAAATCTGGAGAACGGTAACCAGATGCTAGTTTAGACTCCCCATAGCAACCGCATTCCTCATCTCAGCCTAGCATAGCAACTCCATGACATATCCTTCTCATCGGCAGGCCACGCCTCTTTCCAGCCCATGCTTCTGTATCCTAACAGCCAGTGAGACAGCAACTCCTGTGGATCAAACCAACTTTGTTGCCTCTCTGTCTCGCCTTCCACGCAAACCCTTCCTCTTCCTCCTGTCTTTCTTCTGAGTGCATAATCACAACCTCTCCATCTACAGACTGCACTCTTCATGTCTTACCACTTCTTTTCCTTTCTCTCAACATATGAGAGCCTAAAGTTCCCCTTGTGTCCCTTTTCTCTGGATCCGGCTCCACATAAACACAGGCTTTCGGGGAGTCTGAAGGACGTAGTAACATAGACACACAGACAGGGGTGCAAACAGACAGATTTCAGAAATGAACTCACAGATGGAGAGACTTCTAAGAGCTCAGAGTGACTGACTCTTCAGACTGTTGCTGATTTTGTCTGCAGAGTTGACTTTAAGTCTGAAATATGATTCAGCTGGAGTCAGAAAACACTTTTTCTGTTCTCCGCACCATGTACTTTTTTATGTAGTATTATTAAGTATTTTACAATGTTGTGTTTTCAGTGGCTTCATTGCACAAGATCATATGTGCCTAAACAAAGCAGTTTATGGTAATAAATAGTTAAAATAAAAAAAAGACTTTCAGTTTCAACAAAGTTTGTTAGGTTTTGTATAAATAAAACTATTTGTGAAAGTATTTGGAGCTGGACCCAAACTGCAAGTCTATGTTCTAGAGATTGTGTTGTCTCTCCATGCTAAAAGTAATTAGCTAAATACACCAGTGTCCTGCCTTTTTAATCCAATTGTGGCATCTTCTAAAACTGAGTTAACATGTGTGTGTGTGTGTGTGTGTGTGTGTGTGTGTGTGTGTGTGTGTGTGTGTGTGTGTGTGTGTGTGTGTGT
>JBBKCR010000148.1:12835000-12845986 GCA_037577295.1 Ladigesia roloffi | reverse complement strand
GAGTGTGTGTGTGTGTGTGTGTGTGTGTGAGTGTGTGAGTGTGTGAGTGTGTGAGTGTGTGTGTGTGTGTGTGTGTGAGAGAGAGAGAGAGAGAGTGAGGCCATCTGTGTGTGTGTGTGTGTGTGTGTATTGCATTTGCTGTATGGGTGCTTTGTACAGATCTTGAAGTTTTGTTACTGTTGGGCTGTGTGTGTTTACATGAATGAGAGAAAACTTTTGCACACTCACCTAACTTTTTATTTCTTGCTTTGAAGTACATCACAGCCTTTGAATAAGTATTTTCTCCTCAAAGCCTTTGTGATAGTAGATAGCTGCTAGGATGGGAACAGTGTATGAAGCCCAGTCATTCTATGACACCAGGTCTACATTTATATATTCTACATTTCTCACCCTTACAACATCGTCTGAAAGGGAGTGCTGCATTCGATCGACATTCCACTGTTAACTTGTTTAAATAAGGATCTGATCATTTGATTTGTGCAGAACTGGACTACTGAAGTCTGGCTGCTACATAAGCAGCCTGGAGCTTTTCAGGACTGCTCTTATTATGTAGATACACACACACTGTGGCACCGTTTATGGGTAAATAGTTTTGCTCCCTTGCAAAGTTTTGTATCTCTGGCAGCACAACTTGCGTTAGACTCACTGTGGCACTCAAACAAAATGTCTTAAAAAGCGGCAGAAAATCGGGAGATTTCTTCCTCAAATCGATGCCTTTGAAGAAATACAAGTAAATAAAAACTCAATCAGAGGGGGATGGGCACTCTGGGATTTTGTGGACTTTTACAAAATGTATATACATTTCATAAAATGTTACTGTAAACATGCACTTTATAGAGTAATATAGACCAATTTAGGACATTTCTTTTGGAAAATAAAGTATTTGTAATTGGCGAAAGTCCACAAACATGCACTTATTGTCATGTTCTGTGTGGAGGAGTGAAGAGGGTTCTGCTCCTCTTTGACCACAGTTGTTCTTCCAACCAATTCTGGGTTTTATGTCTCTGCTTGTCAATTAAAAAATTAACTTTTCCAAGCTAATTGCTGAGTTCTTGAAATTTGAATCCTAAAATGAATAGGAATTACATATATGAAATGATGGACAGTTGCTGCACATTCTGTATATGTAATTGATATTTAAATAACTTATTTTTTGCTTTTCTTATCAAACTGTAATTATTAGCTGTACTATATAAAATAAATAGCAATACTCTTTTGCATATTGCTTCAGCTGGTGTCCTGCTACAGTATCTATTGTAAAATATGATGTGTACAAATGATTTTATCAACTAGCTAAGGATTGTCTATAAAGATTTTGCTTGTGTATTGAAAAAAAAAAGTCTAAAACTGTCATTCTGAAGTATAATAAACGATTTCATTGGAGGCAGGCTTTTGTTTGGCCCTCTGTATTTATCTGAGTCTGGCTGTGAACATTTTCATTGGTTTAACATATAAAGTAATGAACAATGTGTATTCAGACACTTGGCTTTTTTTAATGTACTTCAAGTCCAAATATTCACTTCAAATTTACACATACAGAACTGTACAAAAGTGATAAGCCACTTGTCATTTTATATTTTGCTTTATATTACCTTGTTGGCACACAAATACTTTGTCTGTCATAATGTCTTATCTTTAGCATCTTGAATATATTGAACAAAATAGATACAACTCTTTGACTCTGACAGGCCTGAAGATTCAAGGTGCCTCAGCATTCTGCACCACCAGTATACTGATCCCTGCCTGGTCATCTGCACCAGTTTTTTCTCTAGTTCAGGCCTTACGTTAGTTATCTCAATTATGCAACTTGCTGGACTCATTGGAAAAAGCTTTCAGTATGAGCATTAGCATTTCATTGCAAAGCTGTGTATACATCTGCATATGGTAATTGTATGGTAATGTACAAGTAATTCATTTTGTTACATTTTGATTCAGTTGCATCCCATTAATATAAATGGCCTTAAATTTCCCAAGTTAATGAGAGTCCCTCACAATTTCAGAATCCTCAAAACATTTTAAGGCAAGCACCTTCACTTTTCTTAGAAACCAGTCTTGCTGTATTTTAGGGTTGTTTTGTTGAAATATTTAACTTTCCCCAGAGTTTTGTTAGCTGATTAAATCTGGGATATCTCACAGGACGAAAATACTTTTTGCAGAGAAATAGCTTTATATTATGATACTTCTGTAAACATGCTGCTCTAAGGATAAGGTCACATGCAATTTATCCTTCCCCAAGCATAACAAAGTAAATTATTTCTTCTATTTTTGTTTCATCTGCTCGGAGTACAGCTTTAGGCAAAATATTTTTGGATGAGGTGAAGGAACACAGATGATTGCCATGCTGTACATTGCAATTATTCTCTGTAACTGTTCCTTTAGCTTCAGGTCATCCTCAAATTCATTTTAAGGGACTGCTAGCTTCTTTCTTACCTTCCTTACCGTTAGCCTGAGAGCATGTGTGTACAATATTGTAGGATGCATGTGTGCACAAATAATAATTTATTTTTCAATTAACTTTCCCCCAAATATAATTGAACCAGTTCTGCGAAGATGGATGTTAAAGGTCTTTTAAATGCCTTTGTCTTATGTCATTATAACGGTGAATAAAATGTAGACCTATAGTTCAATCAACTGTGGATTGCTGCCCTCTAGTCAACTCTACACATCAATCATGACAGTTTTAAAGCTCAAAACTGTTTTTTTACTGATGTGAATTTTGGAGGGGTTCCTGGAGGGGTGGGGTGCCCTTTTTCCAGTTTCAGCACATGCCCCTCAAAAGGTCTGTGCACGGCCCTGCCACTGACAATCCAGGGATTCAACCCCATGACCTTCCAACTACAGGGGCAACTCCCTATCCACCAGGCCACTGGTAGTTTCAGAGAATTAATCAACATTCCATTGCAACCAGTGGATATAAACAGGTCATTTCTCTGCCGAATGGCTGTAGTCATAAAAATGGACAAAATATAAAAAAGCCAAGTGATGATACCATTGGCGCCGAAAACATTATATAACTTTCAAAGTCATTCATTTCTGCCTCCCAATTATTCCTTCCAGGATTACATAGTCCTGCGTCCCCCCACTTTAAAAATGCTTCCACTGCCCCTGGATGATACACACTATAATGTGGCTGCACATTAGCATGTCTCTTAAGTTACATTTGTTTTTGGGTAACAAGAAGAAACATTCTAATATTTACTGGCTGGTGAACTGACCCCAAGCACAGTAAACTACACCCTGTTTAAATGTGCCTTTATACTTTAATGACGATAATTACTGTTAAGTTTTTGGGGTCAATGTTTCCTTTTGAGGTTTTCTCCTGTAAAACTGCTTTCTCGCAACTAATTTCCGAGAGACATTGCGGTCTTCGTCCATGTGGTGGCGCAGCTGAGTATCTGTCCGAGCAGAGGCCGTCCTCCATCCTCCTCCTGAACTTTTATTCCACAGTTCAGTAATCCGACACCCCGAGCTCAGAGTAGACGGGACGGACTCCCCGCTCCAGGCGCAGGCATAGAAAAGAGAGACAATCCAAAGACATGAGCGGAAGATAGAAACGGAAAGATAAGACGCGAAAGGGAGAAAAGGGAACGAGAGAGAAAGACTAAAGGAGGCAGGCCATACGGGATATAGAAAGTGAGGTAAAAGAGCTCAGCTGTGTCTGCTGGTTGTCCTGGAGCAGCTGGACGTATGTAAATGCAGGGCTGTAGCTCGTCCCGGCGCTGCTGATGGCTGAGAGGCGCTGTGTTCGTTTCCATGTGACGAGAGGATGAAGAGCCTGGGCAACAACTGCAGCTCAAACTCCAGAACGGCCGCGGAGGCTCCCGAGCCTGGTCGGGAGCGCAGGGCCGGGAGAGGGGCAGGGTGGGCGGCATGGCCGCGCAGGGTTCCGCGGGATCTGGCGCTCTGCATGGCTGCTCTCCTGGTCTTCTGCCTCGGCTCGCTCTTCATCCAGCTCAACGGAGGACCCCCTAAAGTTCTGCTGGAGCTTCGCAACTATCTCGGTAAGTTTCTCTCGCTCCAAGGGTTCGTGTTCTTTAACAAGTCAAGGCAAGTTTTTGTTTTGTCGTTCTCCCTTACCTTTACGCAGCGCGGTGTAAAGAGGGACTCATGCAGCTGTTTACGTATCCCAGCACTGTGATTTCTCCCAGATGTGTTCACGGTCCTAGCGAGAGATCTGGTTTAACGTCCTGGTTATAAACATACAGTGGTAGGAAATAAGTGCTTCTCATCAGCCGTGGTCGCACCTCGTGGTCTAAACCCCCCGGGCTGCAGAGTAAAATGCGCAGGAAAGGCTCGACACGTCAGCGCAGCTGGATTAGTGTGGACTTACAGGACCGACGCACAGGACACCCAGAGTCTCAGACCCTCAACAGGTGCTCGCTGCTGGCCTTTTGTCTCGTCCAGGTTTCTCTCTCTCTTCCACACACACACACACTGTGGTTTCTCCCAGAGTCGGTGTTTTTGAATGAATTACAGCAGTTCATGTGAGATCCGTTGCGTTTTCATGATTACAGTAAGATTTGGAGGTTTACCAGAAATGGACAGGACAATATTTCACTGAAGTCCTCTGAGACATCATGTCTGATTGGACAGTCAGTGTTAGTTATTACTGAACCACCGCTCGGCAATACTGGGCGGTTTTGAGGTCAAAAGGGACAGCTGGCTATTCTGGGTTGGGTTAGGAATTCTGAGACAATGTTTTGGCCTTTTGGCAGCTCGCTGAATATTTTTTGGAGAGTGTGTTAGGTAAATGTAATAATTATTAGGTCTTTTGAAATAGTCTGAGGTGTTAAGAGACACTTGTTGTGCCTTTTAGGGATCTGAGTCAAGTCACTTGAGACAGTGTAGTAAGACCATTTTTAGGTCATTAGGGACAGTTTTGGTGTAATGAGACTATTGTTAGGTAATTTGGGACAGTGTGTCGATATTACTGAGATTGTGTCAGCCATTATGAAACAGTTATAAGGTAATTTGAAGCAGTATGTTGGGCGTCACTGGACAGTGTGTTAAGTGTTACTGGATAGTTCTAAGATCATGTAGGAAGATGTGTTTGGAATTATAGGATAGTTGTTGGATCATAGAGGACAATGTGCTTGGAAATATATATATATTTATATAATAGTTTGCTGGAGGGGTTATTTCACATTTCTCAGGTATTTTGAATTAGTTGTACAGGACAGTATACACAGATGTTTGAAGCCGAGAGTTACATATTTTGACGTAATTTGGTCATGTGTGACAGTCTGTTAGACCAGGGATAGTGTATTTGATATTATAGGTCGGTATGCCTGGTGTTAAGGATAAATGTTAGGTGTTGCAGGACAGGATATTTGGGAATGATTTTATTGGTGAGCTTGGTATTTTACAATCTTTTATAGACAGTCATTAATGCAAGCAATGCAACAGACAGTGTTGATAAGTGTAATGTTTGCGCAATGGACAGTGTCGATGAATGGTAAATAAACGTCACACTTGGTTTCTCACACTATACTAAAGCTATTTTTAATCCATATTTGCTGTCCCCAGATCTGGCCCTGGGGGGAATAGAAGCAGCAATACAGTGTGTTACCATTCAAAGCAACTTATTTCTTCCTCTCTCCTTCTTGATTGTATTGTCATCTCATACAGAGCATGGTGGAAAGTCAAACAGAGTCAGGGAGACATATAGAGACAGATTTGCACTTTAGTCTTAAACGACATGATAAACATTTGGAACAGAATCTGACTCCTCAGTCTGTAATCCCTCAGGCAGTCTCAGGTTTCTGTGATCTAGTCTTCAGACACATAAATGGAGAACAAGGGCACCAGTTGCATCATGAATCATGAATATAAGTAGAGAAGTTGAGGGGAAGGACGGCATCCTCATCTCAAACTACACCAAATTCACAAAGCAGCTTATACTGCCCACCAGATTTGAAGGCACCTCCTTAGGGGACTTGAGTTATCTCTTATTATTATTATTTTGCAAAAAAAAAAGGATGTAACCAGTCAGTCGAGACATAATATTGTAGAATATTTCAGACAACACCAGGGGTAAAGGAGACTGGTCTCAGATCTGATTCCTCTGTATTTATGACAGATCTTGACATTCTTACACTTTAAATAATTTGTTAAAGCTAGTTGCACTAAACATGAAACAGCAGATGAAGAACGCCTTTAATGTTGATATAATTAGCACAGTCCCAAATATTACCACAATGATGTTGTTTTCCTAAAAAATAACCTGGGGTCTCATTTAGAACTCGTACTAAAAGTGTATTTGCTATCAAAAAACAAAAATGGCACACACAAAGAAAATGTCAGATTCCTGAAATCTGTGTGCAAGCAAAATACACTATAAACCACACTCTACCTGGGATTGTTCGCACGTGGATTTGCCACATATTCTGCCATCTACATGCCCCCGTTCAACCATACATATGCAAATCATCTCATGAATGTTTAGGCCTTCAATATAAACCTGAGGAATGGCGTCGTGGCAGGGAAAAGTAAGAACGTTTCTGGAACTGGAATAGATGTGCTTGTGGGTAAAGTGGGAAGCCGAATACATTTTGTTTGGTGGTCACAGTAGTGGGGTAACAGAGAAAAAGAAGGATGGCAGTGGGTGGCAACAGGTAACTAATGCTATGAATGATGAGTGCTGCAAACAGGACGGTCCCCGAAATGTAAAGAATTAAAAGTGATTCAAAAGTTTTGAAAGTGATCGTTAAAAAAAGAATTGCAGTGCGTCAAAGGAGTGTATTTGAAGAGGGGTGAGGAGCCATCACTTGAGAGGGTAGCCTGTCACCTGCCTTTACTACCTTACCGAGAAGCCAGCTGTCGGGAGCAGCACCAGCCTGCCGTCTGCTCCCTACACCGCTGTGTTCCAAGATGAACGAGTGGAGTGATAAACCAGGACATCACGCAGACACGTTTGTCAGGAACATGGCAGTGTCACTCATAACTTGCACATTTATAGAATGCACAAGTTTTCTCTTTACAAAATTACATTCGTTTTCATCTGGAGCCCTTACTGCTATGTGGGTGCAGTCAGTTGTGCCAATTACATTCGGGAAACTGGACAGCCTTTCAAATGTTGTTGTCCTGTTCTCCCACAGTGTAAGGAAACTTACTGTGTCTACTAGTCATTGTAATAATCCCATCCTAAAGAACCGCTATTCCTAAGCTAAGGGATGGTTGTGATATCCCAGAGAATACAATTAAACTGAGATTATTCTTGTATTTCCTAAATAAGCTTTAGAACTAATTATTTTGCTGAATATTGGACCCAGTTCAGCACAAAACTCCAAAAGTACACAGGTAATATAAATCGGTTTATGAACCGGACATCATCAAGGGCCAAAAAATCTTCATGGTCCCAGAGCACCACTAATTGTTTTACACCATGTCCAAATGATGGTTATAATCCCGGCCACCGCTTATTCATTTACATTTCAGCAGCGCTTAAAGCATGAATTAAAAGTGTAGATTTAGATTTGAGTCGAATTATATATTTTAATTATATATTTATTCATATGTGACTAATTAAGTGAAATTAAATGTATGGTATATTATACAGAAGTACAATGAAATATTATATATGTACTAATACACTCACCCTCTTCACACATGGTCACATTTTTTTCTTCCAAAATAATTACACAAATGGGTCAGCGTTTGCGTAGCATAAGCGCCCATTCTGCTGTCAATTTGTTTTCTATGGCCTCTAAAGCTTCTGTAGTAGCGAGTGATGTAAGGATGCACAGAGTATACTCGGGCTAGTGTGGGCCTGGGCAGAGATGTGATACACTCAGGCCAAGGATGTAGCGCTCAGGCCAAGCTACTCCACACATAGAGGAGAAGCTAAATTAAGATAAATCACATTCCCTTTCTCTCTATCTCTTTCTCTCTCTGTTTTTGTCTGTTTTAATTCTTTCTTTGCTTGTTTTATCTCCCCTTTTTGCCTCAGTTTCTGTCTGTTTCTCTCTCTGTGTACTCTGTGGTTGTGGAAGCCTGCAACTGTGCAATAGAATTGATTAGCTCAAAAACCTGCTCTGGAATGACTATGACATACTAATAAACTTTCTTTCAGTGACTTAAGTGTCTAGCTATAGATGATATAACTGGAAATGTAGCAATTGAGAAAAAAAAAAGATTCCCGCAGAATATTTAGATTTAGTTAGTACAGGTACTTTGACGATGATTTTCTGCAGGATATTTCTGTTTTTCCGCAGCTTTGCAGTAGCTTAAGCCAGAAATAAGCATCACAGAAAGTGAGTGTTACGATTCATAATCAAGTGCAGGAGTTTAATTTAGTCAACAGATTAGAGTTCAGATTTGGAACATGATTATTGGTTAATGAATGCTGAGATGAATGATTGCTTAGATGAAATGTGTTTAATGGACTGATTTTTTGTGGAATTGGAAGTAATCCAGTCAGTGAATTAGATGTTGGTTTCCTTGAGAGGGATGAAGCCTAGTCTTGGACATTCTGAAAGGAGATTCTCCATCAAATGGATTTCCTGTCCGGAAAACCACCCCTACAAGTGTTTCGTTCACACACTCTCTCTCTGTCTGTCTGTCTTCATCATTCTTAGTCATCCTGTCTGTCTCTGTCTATATCTCTCTGTCTCTCTCTCGTCCGTCTCTCTCTTTTCACACTCTCTCTCTGTATTGATTGTTCTATATGCAGGCTGTAAGCAGTAAGGATTGGCTGGCATGTGTGGAATGTTTTGGTCTTAGAGAGAGAAATGAATATCCAGTGAAACTCAGACCTGGGTGTGTGTTTTTAGCCACCTCTCTGGGGACATGTGCATGCGCATGCTCCTGAAGCCTGCAATTAATCTTAGGGAGTTATGATTCCCCAGGGAGTTAAGACCAACATCAAGATTTTAAGTCTTCAAAGAAATCTGGTGTGTACACACACAAACACACCTAGAGGAGTATTGTTGTTAAAGAAACTTGTTAGGGAAGCATATTAACACTGTGTATGGAATGGGGTGAAGGATTTAAAATTGCGAAACTGAAAATATTTGCGTTAGTATGTTAAACTTTTTTATTTCATAAAAGCAAAGAAATATTTTACACCATTCGACCCCTTTAAAGTGTAAAAAGATTTAGTTGTTTATAGCCGAGTTTTACCAGAGGTGTTAAAAAAAACTGTTATTTCGACAATTTAAAAACAATATTCAAAATGTCTAAAAAGGCCTATTTTTGTAGTGTAATCCCCAAATATGCCCCCTAATATGCTCCCAAAACATTTTAATTTCATTAAAAAAACATTAGCCTTAAAGAAATTGTAAAGGTCAACCCATGTTTGTGCTGTATAGTTTACACTGAATAGCAGTGCTAGAATGTAAATACAGATATTCCCCCTGTATAGACTGCACTGTAATTCATGTACAGGTGATTTCTTTGGTATAAACGGGTAAATACAGTAATGAATTTAGTGAACAAGATGAAAAAGACAAGAACACCCGAGACACTCCACAGGGGAAATTCTGGACTGCAGCGTCACAGGACAGCAGCCAATCAGCAGCAAGGATACATAAATATCTTGCTGCTTTGGTCACCTCAGAAAGTGTTTAGACGTCTCACAAAAACAGAAACACACACACACACACACACACACACATTTAAACAGCTATAGAGGCAAACCTGTATGATCCCACACATCAAATTAAAAACCTAACTCTTTACAAGAGTAAAGTTTAACTACGCACGATGGTCACTGTGTGATGGTTATGCACATGCATACACATATAGTAGTGTATATATGTGTTTGTTATTAAGAAAGAGAACCTGACGTCATCTCTCTCTCATTCTTTCAGTGCTCACACACACTTTGGACACTTCACTTCCTTTCTCCCTCTGCATATCTGTCAGGTCTCCAAAGAGCAGTGAGTGTGAACGGTGTTTCATAACACACATCCCTCATATAACTGTACACACAGCTGTGCTTTGACACAGTGCTGTATGCGTGTGTGCATATGTGTTTTTTGGACTGTTCTCTTGCTCTCTGCCTTGGCTTGTTGCATTACTCTTATGAAGAATTGGAAAAGCCAGGAACTGATTTTGAGGTTTTTATTCCATTAAGTCCTCTCCCCCTGTGCAGACTGACAGTTTTACAGAGAAACCCTGAGGCCTCCAGAAGAGCTGCTGATGGTGGCAGGTGGGAGGTTGTCATTGAGGCAGACGGGAAAATGGTGTGTGGAGCTGTCAGTCAGATTTTTAAGACTTCCATCATGAATGCTGTTTGTTGTTTGTAGGAGGCTTGAAAAACCCACAATATTGAATGGAATCTTATGAGAGTGGAAAACTGCAGAATTTTATAAGCACTTACAACCACACTGAATTAGGATTTAACTTTCAGATTGTGTGACACATTAAATTGTTAAAGATATTTCAAATAAAAATCGTACATATTTTAGATTTTAAATGTATTGGTGTCTGTAATGCCCACACCCAGCAACGCATTTCATTAAAAATATTTTTTGATGGTGGTCTGCAATGATGCATGTTACAGGGGTTTCTCTGTGATTTCCTCAGAACTTTGTCTGAATGTGCCCCACCACTCATTTTTAGGACAGCGAGGACTCCAGCAGTTTTAACCCATCTAAAATAAATTATAACCACAGTTTATCTGAATCCTGCGTTGATATGTCTGTAAAATGATCACATTTTGTGAAAAAAGTGTTTTCTTTATTTTCTGTATATTTTATTATCGGAACAAAATCATGTGTGTCTGTTTTTACCTTTTTCCATCATTCGAATATAAAGACTGATGTTTACATAGTGTGAAAATTCCATGATGAAAAGAAATGAAACAGAACTTAGGTTACAAGATTTTTCCCTTCTGCTGTGAAGTTGACAATGAGTATCTACTAGTTGTGTTCTCCATGGCGTATTTCAAGCCAAATAAATGTTACTTCAGATTAGGCTTGGGCGGTATCACGGTAATATGGTATACCGCGGTATCTAAAAATAACAACGGTATCAGTTTCAATA
>JBBKCR010000148.1:12818046-12834900 GCA_037577295.1 Ladigesia roloffi | reverse complement strand
TCAGTTCAAAGTTCACTGAAATATGAACGTGTTCAATGAACGCGTTCTTTTGAACTAGTTCATGCACAACACTGGTCCTCATACACAAACAAAGGGACACAGAGATGTAACTGAGTTAACCAAAAATTTACATTTCTGAATCTGTATAGGATTTACAATGGGTTGATGACTAATGGGAATGATAATAATCATGATTAATTCCTTTTTTAAAGTTTGTTTTGTTATTAGGGGGAAATTATGGCACGTGTCTACAAATTAGGCCATAGTTGAATCTTATTAATAAGCCAGTCATTTTGGGTATTTTTGTAATGCTCTGAACATCAACATCACAGTGCTGCAAGTCTCAATACTGTAACGGAGTTGGACTGAGAGTCCCGGTACTTCTGTGCACTTGGGGCCGGGTTTCATGTCGTTTAATGCTGATAGTACTGCATGTGTTGCACCCGTCTTATGCCACTTCCGTTAAAGGCTCTCAATACAAGCTGTGAAGGATTCCCCCCTTTGGGTTCACCAGCTCTCGCGAGTGCTCCACTCTTAACTTCGGCGATCTCATCCCTGAATCATTACAATACCATGCTATGAACTGTGCTGAAAATATGAACTTTATGCTACACATAAGGCCCCAAGTTTGGAGACGAGTCATAAAACCTCCCTTTTTGGGCCCCACACACCAGTGCTGCCTCTGATTTGCCATTTGTGAAAGGCTGGGGTCAGTCCTCACTTTGCAAACAGAATGTTGAGGTGTTCTGGCGAAATATGCCCCCCGTAGAAATGTGCTACTGTGGCCTTCTGTGCATGTGCAGTTCCACAAATTTGTGATTCTGTGCTACCTAGTGTTATCTTACTCTGTCCAGACATCACCACAAGCTTGAAGCATGGCACTATTTGAAGTAGCCTGTTAGAACCTGATTGTATAAATTGGCTCTATGCATCTCAAATATCTGTCTATCTATCTATTTAAATTAAGTATATTTTTCACTGATTATGCATGTTGTTTGCCTATTTTTCAGCATTATCAGCCTTATAAACTGTATGAACTGTATACAATTAAAAGGAGTGCTTTTGGATAGGGTCGCATAATAAGAACACCTGGAATTATTATTTTAGGGTGTGACATACAAAACACATCGAGCACACCCCCACATTAAAAAGCTTCTGACACCTGTGCTTGTTTGTACATTGTCTTGAACTGCATCTTATAGATGGTTCTATCATAGTTCTTCCTAAAGCATTTTTCCCTCAGCATATTAGGTCATATATTTGATTGATGTGACCATTACTGTACATGAACAGCACAGAAACAATAATTGAACAGAAGAGACGCTGATAGACGCTCTAATGTTGATAATTCATTCACTCCTGGCAAAATTAATTTAAATATTTTAATACTTTTGCAGCAAAAATGTGTGTGATTAATCTAGAGCTTGTAATTGAATTAATTGTAATTATTATTGACACCCCTAATATAAACCATTACTTACATGATTTATAGCAATGGTATGTTTTCTGTCATGTGTGCACAATCCTACTTTTTTGGAAAAGTAGGGATTAGGTGAAGCTTTTGTAAATGTTTCTACTGAGTTTAAATTAGATCCAAAATGGTAAATTACTCAAAACATTACTCTAAACAATTTTCCATTACTCTAAACAATGGCAAAGTAAAGCGTAACATTATGGTAAAATGAAAAATGGGCTTCAGTATGAGGTTTCTGTGAAGTGAAATATTATTGAGCTGCCATCCCTGCAAAGACATTTGACATACTGTGACGACCGCCTAATTCCCGGTCGGTCGGTCCCGCTTCCTGTACCAAGAGTATTGACGTCCCTTTAGTTTTGTCCACCCTATTGTGATCCATCGCTCCCCTTCCTAGTGTACTTCTCTGGTTTGTGTCGCGCCCCTCTCATTAAGTCCACCCATCCCTTGTTTCCCTGATTCCCTGAGCCTCACCTGTCGGTGATCCCCCTGGTAGATATAAGGCCAGCTGATCCCTTTCTCGCAGAGTCTGTTTTGGTCAGCATATCTCTGTATCTCGTGATCTCATGTTTAACTGTCTCTCTCTGTTTCCGTTGCAGGCTTGTGCTCCTCCCGTTTGAAAGTACTAAAGCCAGTCTGGGAAGACGCGGAGCTCTTTTGTTTTTCTTTGTTCATTTGAGAAGCACAAATCTTGTCTTGTTTTATGTTGTGAGAGAGCGTTGTGTTTGTGTGTACCAACTTCTATATTAAAATGCATTCGAACCACTCTGAGAGCATCCCCCGTTTTCCATTCTTGCGAAGCGATCCATGACAGAAAACAGACTCCAACCAACATCCCGCAAGGATGCCTCAGAGGTCCCCCTGCCTAGAGACCAGTTAGGCCCCACTCCATGCTAGCCATCGGTTCCAGAAATCCAATCGCAGCTTCTGGAGCATCGTCAGTGGCTGGAGCTGCTCACCCAGGCGATGTTGTCCAGCGATCACTGGTGCCGTTGGTGACAGCTCCAGCCTCACCCACACCCGCTGCCCAGCCAGAAGGAGGGCACATCAGGTATGTGCACCACTCCGCTCTCCACGAGTGGTTAGGGTTAGGGTTCTGGCCTGTGAGTTGTTATTTGCAGACAATCCTGGAATCACAGAGAGGAAGCGGATCTTGATGGTGATCCAGAGGCTGACTGGGTGGGCTCAGGACTGGGCAGTGGCCGTCTGGAAGACCGGGGGCGTAAGTACCACCTCCTACGCCGCTTTCGTCTTCGATCATCCGGGGCAGGCACAGAGGAGTGGTACACGCTTGTTGAGGCTGTGCCAAGGAACCGGGACAATGAGTGACTACTCGCTGGAATTCCAGATTCTCGCAGCAGACAGTGGATGGAACGAGGAGGCCCTCCTCACCACATTCAGAGAAGGACCAGAGGTTAAGAAGGAGCCAACATGCCTAGGTTTCGGGAAAACGCTAGACGAAGTAATTGCGATGGCCATCTCCCTCGACCAGCACCTGAGGGAAAAGCCCAGTGTGGCAACCCCAGCCCACCGTGCCGCAGTCGCGAAAGAGAAATATCAAACCCCACGCTCACCTCCCAGAGCGTACCACATCCCTGTCCTCGAAGAGTCCGCCCCCGAGCCGATGCAGGTGGGGGTGTCCAAATCCCAACAGTGTCTCGAGGCAGGGGCATGCCTGTATTGTGGACAGACGGGACATTGGCGGATGCACTCTCCGCTACCGAAGAGACCCGCCAACCCAAAGGTTTCCTTATTGTCTCTGTCCTGTCAATTTGTAGTTCCAGTTTCTGTTTCTTGTTCTGGTATTAACATGTGTGTTTCTGCCCTTCTACATTCGGCATCGGCTGGGAAATTTATAGCTCAGTCCCTGGTCAACTCCCTCCAGATCCCGACCCTTCCGTTAGCCAGACCGATCACAGTCCAAGCCCTGGACTGACACCCTATCGGAAAAGCCCCGCTTAATTTGGCCTCGGTTCCACTTTCCCTCAAACTGCAACCCCACCACATGGAAGAAATTCCCCTTATAGTTGTTCCCCAATCCCATCACTCTATCATTTTTGGTCTTTCATGGCTGAGGTTTCACAATCCCCACATCGATTGGCAGACACACAAAATTGTTTCTTGGTCCCCAGCTTGTCACGGCACATGTTCAGTTCCCCGAGTATCACTTAACTCCACCACCATTGAGAGCCCCCACACAGACACGCCCGTCCAAATTCCCCCACAGTATTCAGACCTGGCAGAGGTCTTTTCGGTGTCCAGGGCTTCTCGCCTCCCTCCACATCAACCAGGGGATTGCGCAATTGACCTGATTGATGGAATAAACCATCCTTGGTCACGTATTTACCCATTGTCCAAGCCTAAGAAAGAGGCCATGGAGAAATACGTGGCAGAGGCCTTGGAGCAGGGGTTTATCTGACGATCACGCTCTCCTGCCTCCGCCTGCCTTTTCTTCGTGAAATAAAAGGACGGGGGACTCCGGCCGTGTATTGACTATCGTGGGCTCAACAAGGTCACGTTGATGTACACGCACTCTATGCCGCTCATCCTGGCCACACTCGAGCGGCTCCAGGGAACCCGCTTCTTCACGAAGCTGGATCTTCGGAGCGCATACAACCTCGTGCACATACGAGCGGGTGATGAGTGGAAAACGGCTTTCAGCACCACTTCTGGTCATTTCAAAGCAAGTAGTAAGCAGTACGATCCTGATCCGTTTGCGCCACCACCAAAAGCTCCCGCGTTCTCCCTACTGGGAAATTAATGCCCCTCCCGGGGCCAGACAGGCTGTGGTTTCACCTCACGGTGGACTTCGTCATGGACCTGCCAGTATCTAAAGGGTACACAACCATTCTAGTTGTGGTGGATTGGTTCTCCAAAGGCTGCCGGTTCATACCCTTTCATTCTCTCCCCTCTGCCCGACAGGTTGCTGAAGCGCTGTTCCAGTCGGTGTTCCGAGTGTGCGGTATCCCGGAGGACATCATGTCGAATCGCGGCTCCCAGTTTACCTCCCAGGTATGGAAGGCCTTTTGTAATCACCTGAGGGCCGCGGTCAGCCTGACCTCCGGCTACCATCCACAGTCGAACGATCAGGCGGAGCACATGATTCAGGAGCTCGGCCAATTCCTCCGGGCATACTGCCACAGCCGACAACACGACTGGACAGAATACCACGTCTGGGCAGAGTACGCCCAGAATTCCCTAAGCCACTCCGCCACCGGCCTGACACCTTTCGAGTGTGTGCTCAGGCGTCAGCCACCGCTCTGTCCTTGGGATCAGAGCCCCACGCCGGCTCCTGGCATGGATGACTGGTTCTGCAGGGCGGAGCAGGTGTGGGAGGATGCACACACCTTAATCCGGCAGGCGGTTCAAAGGTTTACCAAACGTGCCAACCGTCGTAGGATGGAAACGCCTCCCATCCGGGAGGATGGTCTGGTTTGGCTATCGACTCGGGATCTTCCCCGGTCCTCTCCTTGTCCTAAGCTCTCCCCCCGCATTGCAGGCCCCTTTTAAGTTGTTAAAAAGATAAACCCTGTTTCCTTTAAGTTCAAGTTGCCCCCTAACTGGCGTATTCACTCTGTTTCACCTTTCTTTGCTTAGGTCAGTCTGTCCCGGGCCCCTGAACGAGGATGAGGTGCTCTTCACACCCCCAGCAGCCGTCTACATAGAGGGTACTCCAGCCCACCGGGTACGCACTCTATTGGATTTGCGGCGGCGCAAGAGTGGGTTGGAGTACCTGGTCGACTGGAAGGGTACTGGACCCAAGGCACAGAGCTGAGGACTTTCATGCTGCTCATCCCGAGCATCCGGCTCCTCGTCTTTAGGGCCGACCTTTCCGGCCGTTGCAACCTGTACGACCACCTGGGCGGTGACATGTGAGTTCTGGTCCCCAGGAGGTGACTCTGCCTAGAGAGAGGGGGGCTCTGTGACGACCACCTCATCCCTGGTCGGTCGGTCCCACTCCCTGTCCCCAGAGTATTGACGTCTCTTTAGTTTTTCCACCCTACTGTGATCCATCGCTCCCCTTCCTAGTGTGCTTCCCTGGTTTGTGTCGCACCCCTCTCATTAGATCCACCTGTCCCTTGTTTCCCTGATTCCCTGAGCCTCACCTGTCGGTGATCCCCCTGGTAGACATAAGCCCAGCTGATCCCTTTCTCGCAGAGTCTGTTTTGGTCAGCATATCTCTGTATCTCGTGATCTCATGTTTAACTGTCTCTCTATGTTTCCGTTGCAGACTTGTGCTCCTCCTGTTTGAACGTGCTGAAGTGCACTCCGTCGTTCGCCTTCGCTAAAGCCAGTCTGGGATGACACGGAACTCTTATGTTTTTCTTTGTTCGTTTGAGAAGCAAAAGTCTTGTCTTGTTTTATGTTGTGAGAGAGCTTTGTGTTTGTGTGTACCAGCTTCTATATTAAAGTGCATCCGAACCACTCTGAGAGCGTCCCCCCATTTCCCTTCTTGCGATCCATGACACATACAATAAATTACAAACATTATTAGATTATTTTCCAGTATTTAGTGAAACCAGTAAAACAACAGTTAAGTTTTTCTATCAGAAGAATGCATGGATCCACCATGACAGTAAACAAACAAAAAAGTAAAATACACATTAACAAACTACAGATTGTCTTTGCAGTTTAGAATGCCGGAAATAAATTTCCAGGACCACTGAAGAAAATCTTCTAGAATGTAATGGAGCTCCACATTGTTTTAGAGTCTCAAATGAGCTTAGAACAGGTAATCAGTGATAAAATGTTGTAGATTGCTCTCTGTATTACTCCAGTCTTTCTCTCATTGAGCTTTAGGCTTTGCTGTCGGTCAAGTTCATTTGCACACAATCCTCTAATGTCTCCTTCTTGCTAGGCTTTGTACCAAGAGACTCAGCCTCTTCCAAGGTAGAAGTGAGGGGTTCCCCTAGTGTCTCTGGCAGGAACAGGGTCAACACTCCAATAATAAAGGATAGGATCCCAACAATAAGCTACATCCCAGAAAGAGAAAACAGATAAAGAGATTAATGCCAAATGTACCTCTTTAAAGTATCAAACATAGGATCATGTAGGGTATACGATGTATCTCAAATAATAAATGACACAGTTGTATGTTCTAATAATTTTGTTACTCCAATTACCCTGGATCATTGACCTGTCCAAATGACACTGGTGCCCTTTTGTGGCTACTGTTGTAAGGTTAGACAAATATTGGCCAAAACAATTCAACCTAGTTAGAATTGGGTATGTACAGCTTGACCATTGACACCTAAATAACTGCATATGTAGCACCATAATCAATTCTAATATGTTTATTTATTGAAATATTATAATATTAAGACAGTTACTGTGGCATGACTGTGGTTATTCTAGAGGACTGTCAGCAACACCTTCACAGGCGCAAAACAGAAAGCTGGCAATAATAATTCCTCAAACAGCTACTCCATTCATTGACAACAAGAGAGACAAACATGGCAACAGGTGCTATGAAAGAACATATGGGGTGGGGGGTGAACCATGGGGTTATTCATTGCTGACATGGTCAGAGTTATCTATGAAGATACTTGATTCAGTATGAACCTATTGGATCATGACAGTGATAAATAATTTTTCACAGAAGGAGTATATAAAATATATCAGATAGTTTTTTCTCAGTACAATGTCTTTAGTCTGAAAGGC
The DNA here is from genome assembly GCA_037577295.1 of Ladigesia roloffi. Lineage (NCBI taxonomy): Eukaryota > Metazoa > Chordata > Actinopteri > Characiformes > Alestidae > Ladigesia > Ladigesia roloffi. The sequence continues at coordinate 12,827,765 of JBBKCR010000148.1, read as the reverse complement.
ACATGGCTAAAGTGGAATATGTATACCTGAGGAAGGTAGATCCAAATGTCAGCCAAGTAGACACAGAAAGGAGCCACCACACTTCCAACTCGACACATCATGCTACCACTGCCTACTGCTAGTGACCTGCAAAGTCAGAGATATTATTATATTCTACACACTTCAGTGTGCACTTTTACTGTCTTTACACTTTATATTGCTCACATTACAGACCTGATGACTGTGGGGTACAACTCACACGTGTACAAATAAATCAGGCCAAATGCAATGGCGATGGCAAACTTCCCAATCATACTGAGGACGATGGCCAAGTACTCAATGTCCTGCAGTGGAGAGAGAGAGAAAGAAATACAGAGAGACACAGAGAGAGAGATATTAATATCCATTTCAGTACACAGCTGTTGTGTGAGGTTTCTGATGTCTTTGCTGAGTGAGGGCTTTAAGAGGAAGCCTTAAATAGTTGCTCAATGCTCAATAATAAATGAAGGAAGTCACCAGTTAGCACTACAGACAACAGTACCCAAATTTAACAATAACCAGTAAAAAGGGTGTCAAGCACCACAGAGACACCAGACAACCTATCAGAACATCAGTAGAACAATATATCAGCTCAGCACAGGACAAAAAGTCTAACTGACACCCATTAGTAGAGTGCAATATGATGTCCCAAATAGATCATTTAAGTTGTTCTAGGGCCTATTCTTGTTTTGTGCACAGAAACTAAGACACATAAATAGTAAGCACAATGTTTACTAATCACAGACAGTTCAAGTTAATGTGTAGGCAAATGATACAGACACAGACTAAATTATAATGGCTGAAAAACTGGGTCAGAGGATCTCCAAAATGGCAGGTCTTGTGGGAACAGTGTGCAGTCGTTAGTACCTACTAAATAGGTCCAAGCAAAATCATACAATGAACAGGACAAAGGGTCATGGCACAAAAGGCTCACTAATGCACATAGGGAGAGAAGAATTTCCCCTCTGGTTCAATCACAGCGACGAGGTACCATATCATACATTTATTTAAATATAAGCTAATATTGCATGTGATAGTAAGATCCAGATCCTTCATGTGCATGCTGTGTATGGGGCTATGCAGACCAAGAGTGCTAATGCTAACCCTGTCCACCACCATAAGCATCTACAAAGAACATGCGAGCATCAGAGCTACCCCACAGAGTAGATGGCCTGGTCTAATAAAATATGCTTTTTTTTTACATCACATGACTAGCTGGGTGTGTGTATGTTGCTTGCCTAGGGAAGGGATACACCAGTATGCCTTATGGAAAGAAGGCCAGCAGGCACAGGCATGTTGATGCTCTAAGCTGATGCTCTAAGCTCTAAGCAACGTTCCTCTGAGGAAACTGTTCTGACATTTGATGTTACTTTAACATGCTCCAAACCAAGAACAACACACCAAGAACAATATTCCCTAATGGCACAATGTAGGGTGGACGGTTTGCATAATATTCATTGTAAGCTGTGTTAGCATGTTTGGTGAAACCTTTACTCTAATACATAATGTGAATATTGGCAACTCACCACAGCAACAATGTGGCTCTGATCCACACTGGGCCAGACAACTACCACAGTATTTATGACAGGGCTATTTATAAGTGCTGCATAGCTGACTGGGCACTAGACTAACCTAATACTTTCACACAGAGTGTCTGTGTTTTAGGCTGTGGGCATGAACTGTAAACCATATATGATGCAAGATGTTAAATAAGCTACTAGTTGCACCAACATTGCTCCACTGAGTGTGTTTAATGTATGAACATGCTTAGGAATGATTACAGACACAACCGCAAGAGTAAACACAAACAGTGAAAAAGTGACTTAAAGACTATGCTTTTCTACTGAAAGGATTGTATAGTATGGTAACACCAAATGTCTGGTGTATTAAGAGTGAACTGGTAACAAGAATATACAAATTCCATAACTAACAAGAAATCAATATTCATGAAAAATATAAATAAAAGTGTGGGGGCGTATCTGAAAAAATATATTATCACATACTACATAAACTGTGACTCTGGAACAGACAAAAATCCCCACCGATACACATTAAATATAATGAAAGAATAGGGATCTAAAATTTTAGATTTTTTTTTTGCAAAATAAGTTAAAGTTTAACATTGCAAACATGATCCCTGGTGATACCATAGCAATGTGGTCAAGAGTCAGAAAGAGCATAATAGGCCTTGCTCTCTTTGAATCAGTAGAAAAACAGTAGGAAAACAGAGACCATTGTGTAATCTGTAAAAATTTCTTGATGATTAATCATGATAATAGCAATGACACCAGTGAACATTGAATAGCTGTTGCCTCATCTTACTATGATTTTCTTTGCCATAGTAATTAAATTACCTCAGCAGACCACCTTCACTCTGTTTTAGTGTCTCTTTGTTTACCTAATGTCTATGTCCCTTTGCTTAAGGGGCTGGACAAAGTTCTTCGTTGTTTGGAAGCATTGATTTGGCATTAGTGGTATGGTGTCATCCCCCCCCAAAAAAACAGCTGGGTAATCTGGCCACACATCATTACTATTCTGACTGATTACTTTACTGTGAGAATATTGCACTGATTGAGTACCAAACAACTGCTTAGAACAAGAACTTGACCAGATAAAATCCTACTGCAGACATATAAATCCCTGAATGGCCCTTAATGTCTATGAACCTCCATACTCAGATTTCAAGATGAAATAATGAGAGCTACCCTTCCAAATAATGTTCCAATACTTAGACAGAGTCTGTAACAAAGATTTTCTGACAGATGAAGGGTGTAGACCTGGATGGTTATGGGCATAGAAATTCTCCCACCACTCCTAACATTCTGTCAAGTTTGTTGATTCGGTAGTGATGCCAGTGTCTTAGGGCGCCTTGTGATGCCCCTTGGCTCTGTCCTTTCTGGCTGGGCTGCTATAACCAGGTGTGCAGGAATGCACTCTTTAGTTATAATGTGCATTTGGTAAACTAAAATAAAATGCTTTCTATTTGTCTCCCATAACTTTCTTTGTTCTATCTTCTCTTTAAACAATTGTTCTTTAAACAATTTCCTTCGGGATAAATAAAGTTTTCTGATTCTGATTCTGATTCTCCGAGAGGAACCGCTACCCACCTGTCCAGCCCAATTGGCCACCATCAACGCTTCAGGTCACCACCTTTTTTTTGCTTTTTTCTGAGCACTCCTCTGACAAGATGCTGCCCTGGGCCACTTATTTGTCCACTGCTAAAGAAAATTATTTTTGCTAATAATTCTAATAGTAGGTTATTGAATAGCCTGCTGGAATATTACCAACAGCGTTATTTTTGATTTTTTTTGGCTGTTCAAAATGAATTTAATTTCTAATATTTAGCATGTATTTTTCTTTATATGTAACATTTTTAGAGTTACTGAAGAGTAAAGAGTATTGACATACAGCTACCACCGTAATCAATCTGCTGCTGTGTTTTAAAAAATTAGTTACATTAAAAACATGATTGCATTAACCATAAAGCCTGCTATTTCATACCCATAAACGTATAAACATTTACCTGAGGCACGACGATTATAAGCATGCAGGCTACTCCACTGAGCAAGAGCGCTGGAGCACATGTTCTTCTCCTGCCCAGCCGGTCCATCGCAAAGCAGCCAATCAGGTATGAGGGCAATTCAACAGCACCTGCCAATCCAACCACAAAGTGTACAAAGTTTTTTGATTAATGCTATAAACCTGTTTCCTTTAGATGAACTTTAGTCTCACAACTCAAACAACAATATTATGACATTTGTATAAGTCTGTGGCATTTTCAACATGGACATCTCTGAGTATTTGTTTATTTAAGCCTTAGAGATACCATTTCAGTACACAGGTGTGATTCTAATTTATACATAATACAATTTTGGCTAAGTTTCAGCTGGCAGAAAGAATAAAAGCAGGCACTTTTTCGAAAGAACATAGAAGCCTCTCAAGTGCTGCCCCGTACACCCACAATTTTCTTACCAGCCAGAAAGAGGTTGATGTACTGGTTTCCTCCCAGGTTGACAGAGCCCAGGCTGAACACATAGTAACCTAAGGAGCCAATGAACCAGATTGCCCAACAGGTGGCGCTACGACCAGCCATCTTCCAGCTACCAAACATGTCTAAGAGACCCAGTTTCTTTTCCGGTTTCTCCAGCCTGCATTCATTCTTCTGCCCGTCCTTTAACAAAACCTTCCTACTATCCTCAATTAGGTCTGATACCTATACCACAAAGAGAACAAAACACAGGCTTAATATTGCTGTGTAAGAGTGAAAAATCTGACCGCTTTTGAAAATTATTACATTGCAGGTCTCATATTTAACTGTATTGATATGGCTTACATGTTTTAGCATTTTACTTAATTAATATAGTGCGTAACACAAGAAGATAAATAAGAAACTTAATGTATTTGATTTTTTTACAAATTACTTCTCTGTGTTTATTTTTATAAATAATTTTACATTTTCCTGGTGAACTATATCGAAAACTGCACTGAAGTTCAAGAGTAATAGATAAGGGACATTTCTATAATCTGAGGCAACCAGTAAATCATTGACCATTTTACTCAACACTGAATCTGTACTTTGATGTTCCCTAAACCGAGACTTAAATAATTAATGATTGTTATTCTTACTTTTAAAAAAGTCTTTTTGATCCATTTTGATAAACAGATTTTTTTTAAATACATTGAGTAGACAAATGAGACACGGTAAAGACACCAAGGTTTTTGGATTTTTATATTTGAAAATCATATTTCTTTTGTCAAAATGGCTAAAGTCAATTAAATTAGCTCTTACTTTATTTAAAATATAATTCAAACATTTACAGTATATCCTTGCCAAATTGATGTAGTGCAATTGTGATGTAGTGTAACTTCTTGATTCATATATTTTACACACCCATATGCTGTCTAATCACACTAGCACTGCAGTGAACTCAACAGTCAAGTGCTGCAAATGGTGAAGAAAACCCCCAGATCTCTGTAGTAAGGTGTAATTTATTATTATTATTTTTTTTAAATAAGCATTTTAAGTTTTTATAATGTTTAATCACAATATTATACCAACTGCATTTTGCAGAATTATGTAATTACTGCAGTGGAAATATCATTGGTGCCTCACTCTTGTAAGTACTTACAAAATTGCATTATCATATCACCATTTCATTTTCTTACCGCTTTCATAAATGTGATGATTTACATAGCTACTGCTCCATTAGGAAACTCCATCACCGCACAGAAAAATAAATGCTTGAACATATTACAAAAGCAGCCACCAGCTTATCAACATGGCTAGCTTGGGAAAACAGAGTCAGTGACACCTGTCTGTATTAGGGGCTTGACCTCAGATTACAGCAGCAGAGCCATGCTTTTGTAGTATTGCTTCAGTTAAAGGGGCCACCATTTCATTGATAGTAAATAATAACAGCTGAAGGGTCAATGTGACAAACCAGAACAAAACCAGACAAAACAGAATATCTGCAAACCATATTTACTTGTATCTTTGGACATGAACAAACAAAATGAGAAAGTATGGGTGATTAAGAAGGATTTGCAACCATTACAATTGGCAGTCTAAGCACAAGCAAGCCTGTTAATCTGGACAAATTGTTAACTCATTAGAACATCAACAGTAATACATTCGGAATTATTCACAGGGCGATATGGGTGTGAAGTCAAAATCTGAACCTCCTGAGATGGATTGTGGGCATATCATGGAGGCACAGATTTGTCTCAAATCCTCAAATAACAGACAAAGAAAAGCATCAGAAAGCAATTTGTGTGAGAGTAGTCCTACCTTGAGTTTGGACTCAAGACCATTAAAGTGGGCAATGGTGTCCAGTAGCTCCTGCGCTTCCCGATACTGTCCTTTAGCAATCAAATAGAAAGGCGTTTCGGGAAACTTCCAGCAATATAGCAAGAATGGACAGGTGCTTAGGGTTAGGATGATCTGGTAGATCCACCAGACACGTACCAGATACCCCACTAAAGCCACCACCATTATGCCCACTGCAAAGGCAGCGTGCACGTGCATGGAGGTCCACGTGCGCACTTTATTCCCCGTAAACTCCGTCACATAGACAAAGACAACGACCAGATAGCCACTTGAAACCTGACAACATGAAATCAGAGAGAGGGACAGTGTATTTAATCTATGAGACTGCACATAAGTGTATTGAATTCTGTTGCAGTATACTAACAAAGCAAGAGATGAGTATCTGTGTCTCAACATTTCATGCCTGTGTTACACTGACTCTATAGTGATATGGTGGGATGAAAATAGAGCTCTTATGCTAAAATACACCAAAGGGTATCTTTTTTTTTTATTTTAAATGACAAATCCAATTTTTTAAGAATGGGTAATTATACGTTGTGTGGCAGCCATTAGCAAAATGTTAGGATTGGAGGAAAGGACTGTAATAAAAATCAACAAACCCTGGAAGCTAAGAAACATTGAAGAAACATTGACTCTAAATACAAAACCAAAATTGAACTACCGTAAGAAAACAAAGATTACATTTATGAATGGCCTCCACAGTCCCTAGATTTTAACACTGTATATTTGAATATCCTATATATGTAATAACAGTTGCAAAACAGGAAAATTTTATAAGGGGAAAGTGAGAAAAAATCCTATACCAATAATAGAAAACCTGTTAGCTAGACAGAAGAAACATTTACAGTTTGGGATTTCAGTAAAAAAGACATTTTTAAAATGTACTGTAATTTACTGTACAAGTCATGAGACCTAAGTGAAACAAGGCAACACTTTGTGTGAATATATCTGTGTATATGCACAGTGTTAATATGTGTGTGTGTGTTTCTGTGAACAGACAGACACTTAGTGGCTATTGTAAGCAACAACAGTAGACGAAAGCAAACATTGAAGAACAGCATGCATTAAGAACACTAGTTAATGTTTATATAAAGGAGAAGCCTCAAAAACATCTCAGGGGAAAACAGGATCTGTTAATATCACACTTACCATGGCTAGAAGGAAACGCATCACTATAAAAAAGTAGTAATTTCCTGTAAATGCCACAATCATTCCAAAGACAAACTGAAAGAAGCTGGTGGCCATTAGAATGGGCCGTCTGCCAACCCTGAAGAAAATGAGAAATTGTGTAAATCACATTAGATCATAATCCTGTGAATCATGTTTTGTACCATTAAAATTGATCGTTCTGATTCTAAATTCTGATTGTCTGAGGCATGATGGAAGCTGATAGGAAATTGATATAAATAGATACAACCACACTTTAAAATTTACAATTTACAACCATTTACTAACAAACTGGTTTTGCACCTTTGCATACAACTCTCTGCTGCTAGAATACAGTTCCTGTCATAATACTGTATTATCCTCACTATTGTCAATTCTACTGATCATTGTCATGTCTCGTTTATTGTATTGTTGGTCTTGTTCTTTGTCCTGTTTGCACTTGTGGTTTTGTGTTTAGTTCTCTTCAGTTATCGTGTTCCTGGAGGCACGGTTCGTTTTTACTGTGCACTATGTGTATATAGTAGCAATGACAATAAAACCTACTTGGCTTGACATTATAACTTTATCATTGAGAAGGTTTAGAGGGTCGTTCACAATTTTGTGCTTACTTGGCATTAACACTACAAAGAAGTGTTAATTACTGCAACAGTAATGCAGCAGCTCGGCTCTTAACTGGGGCTAGAAAGCGCGAGCACATTACCCCGGTCTTAGCTCCCCTACACTGGCTTCCTGTCCGTTTCAGGATTGATTTTAAGATTTTATTGTTTGTTTTTAAGATTTTATATAGGTTGGCCCCTGTATATTTATCCGAGCTTTTGCATATTGGGACTCCCGTTAGAGAACTGAGGTCGTCTAATCAGTTGCTCCTGGAGGTTCCAGATTAAAATATAAAGGTGAGCGAGCTTTTTCAGGGGTGGGACCGATTGTGGAACGATTTACCTGCTCACATAAAGTCTGCTCAGAGGGTGTTTTTTTTAAGTCATTACTTACGACACACTTATATTTTTTGACTTTTATTTTTTGAGTTGAGTTTTTGAGGCATTTTGACAACTTTTTAATTAAGTGCTATATAAATGAACTAAACTAAACTGAACTAAACAGTAGGACTCAGGCTGATTCTGTTTCTGCAGTAAACACTACTTTAGTGTATATTGATACAAATTAAATCTCTAATATGATTAACAGCAACTTTCTGCAACTATAACAAGTTAAACACATGCTGTTCAAAGGGCATTTTTTGACCATTTTGTTGTTTGGTAAATAAAGCCTACAGTCAACAAAATATATTTAAATGTTAACTGAACATAGTAAATGTTTAGTGATGATGTCTCAAGATAAATTTTAAGAACAAATAGGCCCCTGTAAAAATCTATGTGAAACAGCTTTTTGTAGTTAATTGCTTTAATCTACATTATCTACAAATGTTGACAATACAACACACAACCCTAATAAACCTCTCTAACACAGTGTAGCTACACTGAGTATGCAAGTATCAACAACTGCCGCTAACTTGATATGGGACAAACGAATGCATGTACATTTTAGCCATACCTATCAGCGATGTCTCCAAACACCAGCGCCCCAATTAGAACTCCCAACATAAAGGTGGGCTGTGAAAGCTTGGCCAGCCATTCTTTCTCACACACCAGGTCCCAATCAGTTACTGTGCTCTGCTTCACTTGACTATGATCAAACACATAGTGACTGCATGACTCCACAGACCTGTTGCCATGAAAATCATACTGGAGGTTGATTGGGTCATGGCGTAGCACCCTGCGACAGGGACTAAGCTCCCACTGCTCACCATTAACTGTCTCCACCACCACTGGTCCATTTCCAGGCTTATAAAATGGCCAGATGTCTTCCAGAGATGTTCCAGAATAGTTCCTGTACAGGATGTTTGTGATGTTCTCATTTGTGTCACAGAGGAATTTTGGGGTCTCCACCAAGAATACGGAGGCTAGGTAATGAATCCCACAAGAAGTGGCTTGGAAAACAGCAGCAAAGTACAGGCATGCCTGGAACCTAGGAAAGATGTTATATGGTGATACCAGGGCTTTTTTTTTAACATTTGCAGATGTTAAGTGAACTCTATCCTATTACATAGTAAATAAGGATTTACCTCACCACACCAACAAGTTAGTCAGCTGCATCATTCTGTTGTGAGGCTTGTTAGATCTACCTTTGCCTTAATACTAGCTTCTGTGTTTTTGGGTTATTGAGATTGTACCTTTCAATTTTGGTTCATTCTTTCATTTATAGGTTTTACATTTCAGTTCTAATCACAAGGCCTCACTGTGGTCTTACTTTGTAATTTTAGTAACTTTCTACAGTTTTCCAATGTGACTGCTGAACCATATTTAGGGTCTACATTTTGTTTTTCTGGCTTAGTTCTACAACCACAAGTCTAGTATTGCTAACAAACACTAAAAGTAAATATTGCCAAATTCATTTTAAATATTTCCCCCAAATTTTCCCTCAATCTGCATGCAGGTCTTCAATAAGCGATGTGGCAGAGTGGTTTAGGACACGGTATGACTGTATGAAATGAACAAAACCTGTCTTCACAAATTACCCCAGGAACAGGAGTACTGATCTAAAATCAATTTTAAGGCAATTTGATCCAAGGGACACTATGAAACACAATGTACTTAAAATATTCTTAACTCTACCTTAATTTATACACCAAACACCTTAATTTGAATTA
>JBBKCR010000148.1:12800224-12817946 GCA_037577295.1 Ladigesia roloffi | reverse complement strand
ATCACATTTGGGGGGGGGGGGGGGGATCCTGACAGATTGTGTGTATGTTTGATGAAAGACTGGATGGGGAGGGTGGTGCTAGATAAGTAGTCTAGATGAAAAAAATAGAAAAATAGTAAATGTGGCATGTGCAATAATGTGGACATCCTAATTAGTCTGTATATATTAACTGTCCTTTGGCAAATACAACAGCTTGCAAAGTGAAACCAGCTAGGAGTCTTTCTTTTCTTATATTTGAAACTTCTACTCACTCCTTCCTACAGAACACTTATGGTTCTCTTATATTCTAGGGTAGTCTTGCAAGAACAGAATGTTAAAGATCTATGCACAGATTATCAGTGAAGTTCAGGGGAATGTGAGAATTTTTCCAACAGCGATTCATGAAGCAGCTCATGCTGGATTTGGGTTATGCTTTGTGTTGTCCTGTTGTAGAAGCCAGAATCTGTTCAGCCTGTCCAGATGGATTTAATCTGCTCATCAAAGATTTTGCACAACCTTTGTGAGCCAGTTTGAGTGCATGCATATGAATTACAAATGAGTTTGTTAGACAGCTAGGAGTCAGTTTGTTCTTGTTTTAGGTATTTTCATCCATCCTTCCCTGCAGAAAGTTCTGCAATATTCATGCACAAGATCTCCTAAGACCCTTGGAGTTTGGACATGGAGGTCTGGAAAGCTGATTTGTGACAACATCCATTCTAAGTGCTACACTTATTATTTGTCATTTTCCTTTCAATGAAAACTGAACTGAACTGATTTCAGGCACACAAGAAAATTGCAGTGCTGCACCATCTGATCTATTGCTGTATCTATGTAGCACACTACAATTAAATTAATTTCTCCGGCAGTGGTGGTGCACAGCTTTTAGGACAGAACCTTGTACAGATTTGCGGACAGATCCTTGTGTGCTAGGAAATTATATGATGCATATCAAAGTCTAAAAAGCTTGTACAGATTGTATTTGCTTACACTGCTAATATACACACCTCCTCCATATGTGTTTGAGCTGCCAACACACAGCCTGGATTAGGCATTTGCAAAAGATCAGCCTCCTACAGAAAGCTCATTTTTGAAAGAAAATTGGTCATTTTTCCTTACTTCATTACTTCTATAACAGGCTATGCTATTTTACTACAAGCCTTTGAGTTATGATAATTATTTTCTAAAAACTATAAATATCACAATATGAAAAATCATATTTTTGGTGCATTTCCATGTAAAGAATTTACAACTGGAGAATGACATAAACAAGTTGGACCACACAAACCCACAGACAGAGTGAATGCACACCAGGGCATAATTGCCTCACTCTCAATACACACACACATACAGTGCTGTGAAAAATATTTGCCCCCTTTCTCATTTCTTTTTTTTTTTTGCTTGTTTGTCCCACTTAAATGTTTTAGATTATTTCAAACTAATTGAAATATTAAACAAAGATAACCCAACTAAATAGAAAATGCAGTTATTAAGTGATGATTTTATTAAGTAAGAAAAAAACTATCCAAACCTACATAGCCCTGTGTAAAAAAGTAATTGCCTCCTAAACCTAATAACTGGTTGTGCCACACACATTCTCCTTCAGGATTTTGTAGAGAGCAGAATATAATGTTCATCAATCACAGCAAGTTGCCAAGGCCCTGAAGCAGCAAAACAGCCCCAGACCATCACACTAACACCACCATGTTTTACTGATGGCATTATGTTGTTTTTCTGAAATGCTGTGTTATCTTTACACCAGATGTAATGTGATACACAGTTTTGTTTCATCAGTCCACAGAAAATTGTCCCAAAAGAAATGGGGATCATCAAGATATTTTTTGGTAAAATGAGACAAGCCTTTGTGTTCTTTTTGGTCAGCAGTGGTTTTTGCCTGGGAACTTGCCTTGCATGCCATTTTTGACCATCTCTTTCTTTTGGTTGAGTCATGAATACTGTCCTTAACTTAAGCAAGTGAGACTGACAGTTCTTTAGATGTTGTTCTGGGTTCTTTTGTGACCTCTTGGATGAGTTGTCACTGCGCTCTTCATTGGCCGGACACTTCGAGGAATGTTCATCACTGCTCCATGTTTTCTCCATTTGTGAATATTGGCTCTCATGGTAATTCGCTTGAGTCCCAAACTTTGGAAATGATTTTTTTACCTTTTCCAGACAGTTAGATTGACTTTGTTTAGTATTTGTATAATATTTAAATTTGTTTGATCATCTTTGTGTGTGTGTGTGTGTGTGTGTGTGTGTGTGTGTCCGTGAGGGAGAGAGAGAGAGAGAGAGAGAGAGAGAGAGAGAGAGAGAGTGAAGCAGCAACGGAGCTTATCTAAGGAATTTCTTCTCAGGGCCAAAAACATGTCCATCAAAAGCACACTGGGTCTTATAGCTTGACGCCATATACCCCACTCCACCCAGGAGTTCAAACAGGACTTCATTCTTATGTAGCTATGCGCCTTCAACTAACATATGTTAATGATTATTCTTCACCAAAGGCAGTTGACTGCTGGAAATTGGATCAGATTGATTTCAGATCAAGTTCTCACCACAAACAAATTTTGTTTGCGACTGGGCCAAAGCCATTTGTTTTTAAGGGTTTTAGTAAAGTTCCTTTTGTCCACACTCAATTGTAATGACTGAATTTACACCTGACCAAATAAATCCTGCCAGATTATCCTCAATCCTGTGATTGTGATTTGCATATGTAAACATTTCTCTATTGTAAAAGAGGAAGGATCAAACATTTAAATCAAGCATATGTGTGAGTGATAGACATTGTTCATTAATAGGGTACTGGGTAATGGTCTTTTTGTGGCTCTCAGTAAAGTGGCAGAGTGCTTATGTCCCTGCTAAATATCTAATGAAAAAATCCCCACATGGGTAATTTGGTGAATTTTTAGCTATTGCGTTAAACCACATTAAAAAGGTACAATGTCACAAAAATAAAACCCTTGTGCAGGTTTTAGCAAATGAACAAGGCATGAAAACCACCTCAAGATGTACCTATTAATTCAGCCTTTTTTACTGAATACCTCCATCCACCATAAAGAGTCAGTATGCGGTCTCCCAATGAGCTTAAGTGAATAAGTGATACTGAAACAAACAGAAAGGCAAAATGTCCTCTCCCTCAGCTGAAAAGATATAACGATGCACACACACAGGACAGCTAAGAAATAGCATGTGTTAAATAAAACACACATGAGAAAAAGTGCTAGAAAGCAGCTGAAAATTATTATTTATATATGTACACTCCAGCACATAGTGAGACTGTATAGAAACTCTGGATATATTCCCCTGATTACATCTTTTCACACTGTTCAACTTCATCCAGCTTTATTTATTTGCAGTTTTCAGGCTCAAAGTCACAAAAGTATTCTGTAAAACCTTCCAAAATGTAAAAGTAGAGGTGCTTGTAGTCTGTAGTGCATGCTGCATGTCGCTTTCTGCTTGCAAACATTTGCTTTCAGCTACCGCCGATGGCTAGCCTCTGTAGGGGTGGAAAGAGGAGCCGATTGCATAAGCCTCCTCATGCCAGTACACAGACTCTCCACCGCCAAGACCCTTGCAGTGCCTTCTTGTGGCCACACACGGTAACTGGGTACTTTGCAGGCCCAGGCAAAACTGCAAGGGAACTTGGAACAGCAGTGGGCCCCAGAGACATGGTATGCAAGCCCACCACATGTGGATATGCCTTGGCCAACAACTGCCCCAGCTATGGGCAAATAGTCCCACTGCCCTGTGGGTAGGCCTATTGAGGCAAGGCTAAGGGAGCATATCCCTACAGAAAAACATTGTGCTGGTGGTTTGCAAACAGATATATTTATGATGTGAGACTAGTCATCTTGGGCCCACCCATGCCACTAGGTCTACCTCATCATGTTGAAAATAGTGTAATGGGAGGTAGTGCAACTCCTACGGCACTCAAAAATCTCCTAGAGCAGGTATCCACCTCTGAACATAGTGAATACTACCTGGACCTACATCTGGTATAAGACTGGCGGCGATGGGGTTTCTGGCAACGGGGGCATGTACGAATGGACTGGAAGCTCTTAGTCGGAGCCCTGCATGTCAGCGGCACAGGGTATTGGCCACGAACCTCTGGGACTGAGTGGCAGATGTCCTCGGCAAACCCATCTGGGGAGTATCCTCTGTGATGACAACAGTATCGACAATGAGCTCCAAAACAGAATCCATCCAGCATCAGGCAGCGGGTCTTTCAGAAAAAAATGTACATCTCCATACTAAAGTCTGTGTCTATCAAGCTGTCTGAATTACCACCCTCCTCTATAGTTGTGAAGCCTGGGTTACTTACAGGCACATCAAGGCCATGGAGCATTTCCACATATGCTGTCTTCAACTTATTATGGGGATTACCTGGCGGGATTGAGTACCACAGAGATACCCAGCAATTCAGGCTGTATAAGTATCAAGGCAACTATCATCCACCATCAATTGCGATGGCTGGGACATGTAATAAGGATGCCCTCCAGTCGCCTGCCTCGCAAAATGCTGTATGGACAACTAGCCCAAGGTCAGCACTCTGCAGGAGGTCAAAAGAAGCATTACAAAGACCAGCTGAAAGCAGCACTAAAGAGGGGTAAAATCAAGCCAGGGGACCTGGAGCACATGGCTGTTGACTGCAACACCTGGCATCAGCTGTGCTCAGATGGGATCCAAGCACTGGATGAGGAAAGGACAGCCAAGACACAACGGAGGAGGCTGAGGATGAGTAACACAATCAAATGCTACCAGTAACACCACCACCACTTTCACATGTCCTACCTGCAATAGGACTTGTGGGTCCAGGATAGGACTATACAGCCATCAGAGAATAAATCATTGAAGGTCAGAAAGCAAGCAAGCAAGCAAGCATTACAAATGACTGTATTGTGTTTTTGGCTATTTTCTTAAAAGAAAAGTTTGGCAAGAAACAACTTGACACAATTTTCCACTTACACCAGAGATAGTCAATCTCCCAAGACAAGTTAGGGGCCCCCAAAATGTCCTTTTTCATTAACAACTGGAACTATAAGGCTCATGAAAATATTTTCTGGAATTACATAACCAGTACTTATCAAACTCCAATAAAACTACACTCAGCTCTCATTTAAAGGGTACAGGCCTGTGAATGTGATTTAGTACATACTATAGAATGTTTTAAACCTTTTATAAAGTTTTTGTAAACCTAATGTGAATGTTCTAGGAAGAACCCTATACTAACATAACTCTATAGGGAAATAAATGTGTTTCTATGGCTCAAGTGTAAATACACTATTGGTCAAAAGTTTTAGAATAAGCTTTTTTAAATTGCAATACAAACAGTTCATGTCCAATGAATAGCATGCAATTGTACAAAGGACAGTGATGAACTGCGAGAGGTTTAAAAATAGAGAGGTGAGTGCAAGATTGTTGGGGAGAACTTTCTGCAGAATGAACAATGAGACATTGAACTGCTTAAATTTCGATACAAAAACCCAGAATTGTGGTGTTCTAAAACTTTTGACCAGCAGTGTATATGTAGGACAGGAAGGTAAAAGTTATTCCCCCAGGCTAGACAAAAGCCACCTGAGGTTCTGATAGATTCTTGTCATACTGTCAACATTTATTACCGCAGATGAAGCTGTTTAGCTAAAGGCTAATGACTGGTATGGCAGCAGGAGCAGTTGGCTGGTGTTAGGCTGCTAGATCCTGGCCAAGCTTCACTGTGCTGCAAATGCAATTTAGATTCCAGACTAACAAACTGAGCAAATCAACTGAGAATCACTGGTAGTTATCAACCATCTGTCATAGTCATTCATGCCAGAAAGAAAAAAAACAGAGCACAGTTTGTTGAATAAATGTCATTCTTCAGTATAGCTTGACAGTAGAGAGGTGGTTTCTAGGCAACCACAAGCACAATTTTAAGGATCTGGGTTAATGATATTCTCCCTGACTCTCTTTTTTCTCTCCTGTCATCTCCCTCTGTCACTCTCTCTTGCTTTGCAGGGGAATGTCCAGATCTGCATCAGATACATTTGTATCTGCATGTAAGTTCCATCAGGCATTTTTTAATCTTTCTTACTCTTTCTGAGGCAAAATAATAAAAGTGAATTAATGCCAACAGCACCACAGGGACTGTAAATCAAGCTCAATACAGCATCTAATCAAAGCCACATGCACAAACATACAATACACAGGCAGCAAAGCATCAGCATTTGTATACAGTCTAACTGAATGAACTAGCAAGAGAGTCAACCACTATTAATAAGACAGTTATCCCTATAATATTTTTTATTTCTTTTCTTTGAATAACTTAATCCAGTTTTTATACAAACCGTATTCCAAAAAAGTTGGGACACTAAACAAATTGTGAATATAAACTGAATGCAATGATGTGGAAATGGCAAATGTCAATATTTTATTTGTAATAGAACATAGATGACAGATCAAAAGTTTAGGGTTAGGGTTAGGGTTAGGGATATAAATGTATCATATTTAAGGAAAAATATGTTGAATCAAAATTTCATGGTGTCAACAATTCCCCAAAAAGTTGGGACAAGTAGGAATAAGTGACTGGAAAAAGTACATTTGAGCATAATGAGCAGCTGGGAGACCAATTAACACTAACTAGGTCAATTGGCAACATGATTGGGTATGAAAAGAGCTTCTCAGAGTGGCAGTGTCTCTCAAAAGCCAAGATGGATAGCGGATCACCAATTCCCACAATGTTGCGCAGGAAGAGAATGGAGCAATATCAGAAAGGTGCTACCCAGCAAAAAATTGCAAAGACTTTGTAGTTATCATCATCAACTGTGCATAACATCATCCAAAGATTCAGAGAATCTGGAACAATCTCTGTTCGTAAGGGTGAACACCACCCACCGTGTCATCCGCCGTTGCCAGCTGAATCTCAACATTGCAAAGAAGAAGCAATTTCTAAGCAAGATCCACAAGCTCAGGCGTTTTCACTGGGCCAGGGATAATTTAAAATGGAGTGTGGCAAAATGGAAGACTGTTCTGTGGTCAGACAAATCATGATTCGAAACTCTCTTTGGAAATTTGGGATGCCATGTCATCCGGACCAAAGAGGACAAGGACAACCCAAGTTGTTATCGGTGCTCAGTTCAGGAGCCTGCATCTCTGATGATATGGGGTTGCATGAGTGCATGTGGCATGGGCAGCTTGCATGTCTGGAAAGGCACCATCAATGCAGAAAAATATATTCAGGTTCTAGAAAAGCATATGCTCCCATCCAGACGTCATCTCTTTTAGGGAAGACCCTGCATTATCAACAAGATAATGCCAGACCATATTTTGCATCAATCTCAACATCATGGCTGTGTAGGAGAAGGATCCAGGTACTGAAATGGCCAGTCTGCAGTCTAGATCTTTCACCTATAGAGAACATTTGGTGAATCATAAAGAGGAACTCTTAGAAACTTGAGAAACTGGTCTCCTCGGTCCCCAGACGTTTGTTGAGTGTTATAAGAAGAAGAGGAGATGCAACACAGTAGTGAAAAAGCCCCTGTCCCAACTTTTTTGGGATTTGTTGACAATCAAGATATTTTCGCTTAAAATGATAAATTTTCATAAATCCCGAAACTTTTGTTCCTTGATTTATGTTCTGAATTAAATATTAGAAGTTAGAATTTCCACATCTTTGCATTCAGTTTTTATTCACGATTTGTATAGTGTCCCAACTTTATTGGAATCCGGTTTGTATTTTTATTACTGCGAGGTCAAGCTGACTAACAACAAAGATGTCCTCACTTTTTCCTCTCTATGGCAGTTGTTATGGAGTTGTGTGTTGAGTATAAACCTGGGGGTGCTCGGATATGCTGTCGTGGATTCAATGCTCTTGTATAAGTTCTCACAAAAATACACAAGCATTACACTCACTGAATGTACCTTTTCAGCCACAATTTCCAACCCAATATATGGATATACTGGTAATCTGTCTAAATGCAGCTGCAGTAAGACAGACTCAAAGACAGTGTAAACCCACACAAAGCTTCTGGTCCTGACAACATACCTGGATGGGTGTTTATTGTGTGCAGACCAGTGGGCCAACATTTCCATTGAGGTTTTAACACCTCTCTGAATCAATCTGCTTTTCCAGCATTTTTCAAGTCAACCACCATTATTCCAGTTCCAAGAGCTTCATCAAAGCCACCATTCCCAGCTCACTGGAGCTTATTCAGTTTACAACTCCAACCAATCCACAGACATATCAACTGCACTTCAATTGTCACTAGTCCACCTGGACAAGAGTAAGGATGTAAGGATACGTCCTCTGTTCATCTACTTAGTTCAGATAGTTGGATAGTTCAGCTCAGCACATCTTTCCACAAAGACTTTCCTCTAAGCTGAGCAGGCTGGGCCTCAACAATCACTTTGTGAACTTGATTTTGTGACTGAAAGGCCTCAGCCTTTGAAAGGCCTCGGCCATCTACACCAAGACCTCTGGATGGTGTGCTGCTGAGCGCAGTAGCAGCACAGGCCTATTAATTTTTCTGACACACAATTGCTTAGCAGATTCTAGCTTGAAATATATAATCAAATTTCAGAAGACATCAGAGTGGTGGGTCTTGATGTAGTAAAAATTAATAGAAATTAATAGAAAAATTAAAGAGTATTTCAGCCACCTTTATTTTCCCCAGCATTAAAGAGAAGGGGGGTGGGGGGGCTCTGCCTTTCAAACTATGAGAATTATGCCTCTTTAAATAAGAAGCAGAGACAAATGTGAAGGCAGAAGGCAGGTGGCACCTCTTTAAATACAAGAGCCAGTAAGCACAAAGGTAATGTAATGCAGCAGACAGGAATACCCCCATGTTAGGAAGTACAATACCCAAGGACCCTCTGTCTGCTAAAGGAAGGAAAGAGTTTAGGAAAATCCTATTGGTAGAAAGTCAAGGGGAGGTGTGAGTAAGATGTAGGGGGTGTAACTGGAAGGGCCTATTTAAACTGATTGAAAATGTAGTCGGAGAGGACACTGATCACTGTTCTCCAGGGGTCACACAGCTGTCTCAAAAAACCGGCATTGCTTCGGCTCTCTGTCCTGTCAGTGGTTAATTTTAATATTGATAAAAGAATATAAATTGGTTTAATCATTGCAATCATAGTCTCATCATGTATAATGAGGAAGTGACAAGGCTGCCTGATGTAAACAAAAGAAAAGAAAAAAGAGATGATAATAAACTTCAGGAAATCCAGCAGTGGTCACACACTTCTATCCATCAATGGCACTGCTGTTAAGAAGGTTCAAGACACCAAGTTCCTGGGCATCCACGTCATGGATGACCCATCTTGGACAGGCAACTCCACCTCCATAGTAAACAGGGATCTGCACAGTCCGTAATTTTTGCAGAGACAGCAGACTCAGACGCCTTTATCCAAAGCAACTTTCATTCCCTAGCTACAGGGGGCAGTCTCCCTGGAGCAACTTGGGGTTAAGCTCAGGGACCCAGAGGTGGTCCTGGAGATAGGAACCCAGGACCTTATGGTCAAGAGCCAGGTATCCTACCCGCTGAGCTACCTCCAACCCCAAGACTGAAGTGAGGAAGCCTCCAGCTGAATCAGTGATGTTATGGAAAAAGCACTGTTATAGACTTTAACACACTGCAGGTGATTGTGAGAGCAGCTGACAAAGTTATCAGTGGGCCTCTACCTACCTGAAAGACATTTACCAAACCTACTGCTACAACAGAGCCAATAACATTATAAGGGACTGTTCCCACCCATTATACGGAATCTTCCCTCTGCTACTGTCTACTGTGTTCTGCTCTGGTTCTGTTTGACAGCAACAGTTTCATACTTCAGGCCATTAGTACATTCTAGTGTACTAACCCAGCAGCAGCCAATCAGCAGAAAGGAGAAATGACTAACATTCTCAGATTGGCTACTTTCTAACTTCATGCCTCTGAATACAGGTGACTGTGATGAGCGGGTCTTGTCCGTTATGCCCCCAAGTCCTCCTGCTGAGTTGTTTGTTTGGGCACTGCATTTAGCAAGGGTCATTCCATTCAGGTACATCTGAATGATTTTCTCAGTGCTGCGGCCAAACATAAACAACCCAGAAGTAGGACCAGTGAGTTTGGTGGATGAGGAGTGCAAATGACAAACCCCCAGCAGTCATGGATTTAGTGATTCATGGACCTATATATAAATACAGTAAGTGGGAGTATACTGTATATTTACATACATAAACCTCCACATAAATTAATTCCCACATAAATAAATGACCTATTTGTTTTCAAGGGTTTTGTTTTTCTTATGACATTAACTAATGAAAGTTTCAATTTTTTAGGTGCAGTGACAAGCATATATTGTACCACACAAGCCAATAATTCTGGAGTAAAGTATCAAATGTGTCTCCCAAATGAAACACTGAAGAATTCCACATTCCACTCAAATGCTTTCCAGATGTTTGGGAGGGAAAGTGGAACTCAAAAGGGGAAAAGAAATCTCATTACAATGCACTTACCATTCCCAACATAAAGTGCCTCTAAACCTCTGTCAGATTATTTTCGGTATTAAAAAGATCTTCGTAACACCCTATATTAATTCTGTTACTCCTGTACATTTCCTCTGAGCCGGGGATGAGGAGTTAAGCTAAGTGTGACTGACATGGAGGGTTTTTTTGACCTCTTCAGAATGATAACAGGAGTAAATTCCCTTACTTTTAATGAATAAGTGGATCCAATTCTTTGGGTCAGGGTATTAAGCAGCATCCTTTTTGAGAATGGTTTCTTCTTGATTCATTTTTTTCCTGCTCTCATTTAAGTGATTAACATATATAAATTCATACTGTTCCCTTGGTCAATGTTTAGTCCTTGTTTAGTCTTAACCAGAATAATGTGCTTGCACACTCAAATACAGCGACGTGTATGGGTGAGGGTATTGAATAACAGAAATATATAATATCAGAGGCGTCGGAAGCATTTTTTTATGTAAAGGGGACGCGTGGGGGTGGGGTTTGAATGGCGGGAGGAGTTGCTGCGTGTGTGTAAATATCGTCCCTTTAGGGGGTGTGTTCGGATTTCGAGCTGTGTGTGTCCTTCTATCGGTTTAGTGGAGTGGATTCTTTTGCGGAAAATTCAAGGTTTAGCTGCGTTGGTGAAATAATTATTTATGTAAAATGTCGGAGGGTCCAAACGAATAATTATGAAATGTGAAGGGGACACATCCCCCTCTGGTTGAATGGCGACAACGCCCATGTATAATACAGACAAATATGTTTCAATTAATTAAAATTTTGAAAAAATGAAAACTTATATTCTAGGATCTAACAATTAGAAATTAAGTAATTAACAAGGATTGATGGTATAGAGATTGCCTGTTTATTCATTTAATTATTTATGTATTCATTTATTGTTACCTGGACAGAGATCAGACACTTTATTTCTGTATTCTGACTAAATATTGCCAATTCTGGTATTGTATTACACCTCTCCATGTGTATCCATATAGTGAAGGTGTGACGTAGCCTCTGTCTTAGGTTATGATGTGTGTGAAGAGGCAGCTGTGCAAAAAGCAGGGACATGGAAATCCACATTCATCACTATCTTCCACTCTCCCGGTGAAGAACAGCCATGCCTGTACCGTCGTCTTTTCCTATTATAGCCCTGGACCCTTCATTTCATTCAACAGGACCCCTCTTATGACTGCTCTCTTTATCTGTCTCTTGCTCTTTGGGGATATATTGACAGTGCTGAGAATTTTGTCTGTAGCTAAGCAGGATGCAGCACGCTGACAGGCTGTCGACTCTTGTTTCATTCTTTCTCAAAACACACACACATACTTCTCAGGGTTAATTCATGCTTCACTGAGCTTAATGTCACTCCTGGACTTAGCAGTACATAATAGAAAGCAATTAAATATTTTAAAGTGCCCCCCATGACTTGCACACTAAGGCAGGCACAATTGCAAACTTCAATTTCCAATAACTTCTATTTAAAATCAAAACAAAACTGGCACAAGGGCAGGAAACGGGACTGAAACTGAAAACAAAAAGAGACAGAAGAAACACCAAGCCAGAATAATTAATGAAAACACAAAGCTTCTTTCCCCTGGGCTTGCTGGCCAGCTGAAACAGATATTCAACAAACTCAAACCCAGCATGCTCATGATAACTAAATTAAAGTAAAAAAAACAAAGCACAGAAAAGGCCATCCTCAAGCAGCTGCTGACAAGACATGAGACTACTGTGCAGTTGGTGCATTTTATTTCGTTTTTCATTTGAACGCATATCTCATGTTTGAATTTGGCCAGACATGGTTGTCATTAAAACAGATTCACAAAGTGATTTCTATTCAATTTTTTGAAGCCCAACCAAATTTCCCAGTCTGTTTCCTTGATTAACATTTGTCCTGCAGGTGCGTGGGATGAGTCTGACTGAGAGTCTGATCAAACATGACAGCCAGCTGCTCTAAGCACAAAGCCTGTCCTGGGGCTACTGTGTTATGCACTCTAATCTTTTAACTGTTCTATAGCCATTTAGTGGCTTCTATTCACTTTTAGCTTAGCTTACTATAATATATCAGTATGTGTGAGCATTACATTCCAGGACATTTTATTTTTTTATTAATTCCTAGCAAAAATGTACCTCAACATTCATCAGGGTGAAAGGGTGAGAAGCTCTGACATTCAGGATGAACTCGTTTCTTCACATGATTAATTTACCTTGCAAGGATCTGTCCTGGAGGCCTCCTGGGAAAGTTTTCTGGGTTTTACCGGGAGAAGGTCCTGGGTCAGACCCAGGACAAGCTGGAGGGGTCTGGGCTGGTCTGGGAACACCTAGGAACCCCTAGGGAAACCTGGTAGAGTTATCTTTCATATTTACATGCATATATATTGAAAGTGGGTTTAGGTCATGCTGCTTCCAAAAAGGTTTCTGTACTATGGATGTACATTTTAGTAAACATGAATGGTAATACATTCAGAGTGTTTTTCTGCCTCATCATTTTATTCGAAAATTAAAACACTTTTATAACAGATGTGCTAAAATTAACAATTATGTATATTTTGTAAAATCAGTCAGACTTTTTAGGTTCTTCCACTTGAGGATAAATATCTATATTACCTCAACATGTTATGAAACTAACTTTATTCAAATTGTATACCAAATATTGTTTGATATCTATGAATTTTATATGAAGATTTGCTACTTGTCTTTGAAGAATAAGTTAGTGCTTTCTTTAAGTTTTTTTTTAACAAATAAAATGTTTTCCATTAAGCATTACGTATTTCTTCACTATGTATGCTATGCCAGTCTTCTTATCTGCTCTGGGATCCTCTGTCTTGACCAGATCTATACCAAAGCTGTACCATATGGGTGTAATGGAAAATGGAATTTCCAAAACCCAGGCAGTCAGGCAAGTTGTGTACTGCATTTTGTGTTTTTAGATTCCAGAAAAACTGGTGTAAAGTATGTGATGTGCAAAATGTGTCATATTTACTCTGTCATATTTATTTCTTTATTATAAAATAACGAAACCAAACATTCTGCCTCATAATGACCCATCACTTAACACCAAATTACAGCCACACACTGTGGTCTAACAGAACACTCTAGTGTAACAGCCTTGAGCCATTATTGTGGTGGGGTTATTGGCCACTTCACTTAAAAGTGATGAGTGGTAGTAGCCTGAGTATCACACTTACCTGTGAACCGCAAAGCCACAGGTTCATACCCACACACTCTACCATTGTGTCCTTGAGCAAGACACTGCTCAAGGGGGACTGTCCCCATAACTGATAATTGTAAATCACTGGATAACAGTATCAGCAAAAGGAGTTGGCTGAGAAAAGCTGTCTGTGTTTCTAACTGCCTGGAACAATCTTCTAGGTACTGTGTTTTCAGTTTTATTTTTTGTATATATTTCTGCATCAGATACACAGCTTACAATGAGAAAAGCCCCACTGACAGTCATCCTGTCCATAGTTGGCCCTGACCAAGATAGTAGCTGGTGCCCAATGCATAGTAAACAATTCCAACAAAAAAAAAGTGATTCAGACTGACTCAGAATAGAAACAAACAAATAGAAACAACCCTCCACAAACAGTTTAAGAAAAACAGCTGACATAAAACAAATTAAAATTTAAATGTAAATAAGGTGTTTTACAAATTGTGAGCAGAATGAAACCTTCTGATTATAAAAAAAACCCAATCACAAAGAGACCAGATGACATCATTATCAGGTTAATAGGAGTATAGTGCTGTTCTACAGACATTTCTATGCAAAATACAATATGCCTGCCATTGCTTTAATGTTGAGCCATATCCACCTTTCCTTACTTGAAGCGAAGTCATCAATTTATTTTCATCTCTTAAAAACAACCGGGTATGAAATTTGATGTAATAGTGATCTTATGTAATAGTGATATTCTAGCTGCTTTCATTGATTTATCCAATACACTGCCCATACTGCACTTAAGGTACCCAGCAACAAATCCAAAATCTGTATTATGATGACTATACCATTCATACATTTAGGGCAGTTCTCATTTGGTGTACAATAACTATTAGTTCTCAGCCTAAGGGATCAGTGCAGGGGCGTATCAAGCTTTCTGAGATAGGGATGACGAGTTATAAATCCAATTTAAGCAATTAAATACAATTAATCTGACAAAAGTGTGTGTGTGTGGGGGGGGGGGGGGGTGGAATCCCATTTTAGCAAAAGTGGAGGTGTTGAATCCCCCAGCATTTTTATCACACATTATTACTTGCAAAAAAGAGAGACACACAGACACACACAAAGGCACAAACACACACACAGCATTCTGTTGCAGTTACTCATCGCAGGGGGTTGCACTTACTCACTGTAACTCACTGCAGCCAGTCAAAAGCTTATAATAGATGTAGCCAAACACACACACAGCACTCTGCTTCTACTTGTAAGAATATAAATGAAAATGTCACTTGGGTGAATAATAAGTGAATTCCTGCCGGGTCCTGCAGTCAGCGAGAGAGAGAGATCATTTCAGCAACATGCCACAGTACTGAGCAACTGACGAGGAAATAGCAGAGGAAAAAAGAAATGAAGATAGAGATATACAGTCCTGCAGGAACATAAAAGAAAAATCAGAAAGTAACACTTATTTGGAGACATTTTTCTATAGAATGGGATAGAGGGATTTAGAGGGTGGTAGGGGGGACAGTGGCCTATCAAGATACTCCGTTTCATATCTAGGTGTGAAGACTGACTCCACATTCTCCAGGATTTGTTTGGCAAACAGGGCTTCAGCAAATAAACCAATCTATAAAAAGAACCAAGATAGGAAAGGTTTAGACTCAGAGGAGTGATAAAAACTTGTGTTGTACTTCATGTTGTGATAAAAGCCAGGCGGCCAGACGCAGCAACAACCTAAACATCCATCTTCTTTTGGCCTTCAGACTGCTATCCAAATACTTATGTCACAAGGACAGGGATTTGCACCATACTTTTGCAATAACCTGGTCTCTATGCCTGCCTTATATTAATCTGCTAAGATCTTTGTTCCACTTTTCATCATAAAATTTAAGAAATTCTTGAATAATGAGTTGACATAGTAGGCCTCTCATCTGGTTAGTCAGCAGAGTTTAGATACAAATTTAGTGACAGAATTGAGCATGTCTAAGAATATTTGTGCTCTTTGTCAGTAGGAGTCAGGCTGCTAATGACAGTCACTTTCCCTTTGTCTATATTGAATTTGTCAAGGAAATTTTGACAAATATACAGTACTGGTAAATTTGAAACCTGTAGGTTTTCTTTCCATGGTTACAGCTATTTTTGCCTATAACCAATGTGTTCATATTTGCCATAAATAGCAGTGTATTGAACTCACCACCACTGCTATCCTTCTGTCAGTCTATCAGTCTGTCAATCCGCTTATTTGAAAATTTAGCTGATTCATGTTAGGCCAGTCTATAAGAACCAGCAACATTTTCTAATAAGCTGTCCCTAATCATTTATAAACTGACTGAAACGAAGCATGCAATAGAAGTGAGAGTTATACACTCTCTGAATAACTTTTGTTTAAGTATTCATATTCGTAAATATTTTTAAAAGAATTTGTCTGAATACCATATTCAGAAAAAACATGTTATTTGTGCCTTTCTGACTACTGTATTTGCGTTCGGCTCCACCCCTGCTATGCAGTTATTAGGTATAGGGGAACAGAACACCAGGCACACTATAGAACTACCGAAAAAAATATCAATGATGTGTTTAAATAGGACAACATTCTTGAAGAACACAATGAAAAACTTCAAACAACACTAGACACAGCAAGGGCTAATAGGCTAAAACTCAATGCAAACAAAAGCCTGAACAGGCAGATAAAAATCTCAAATAGACAAAGGTAAAGTGACTTTCATTGGAAGCCTGACCCCTCCTAATGACAAAGAGCACAAATATTCTTAGACATCAATTCTGTCATTAAATTTGCATTTAATCTTGCTGACTAACCAGATGAGAGGCCTACTATGCCAAATAGCCATCAATTGAAAGCACTCATTATTCAAATATTTCTTATATTTTATGATGAAAAGCAGATTACGATAAGGCAGGCATAGGGGCCATGTTATTGCAAAAGTATGGTGCATGTTGGAAACCTGTAACACAGGCCTCTAAGACATTGACGGCTTTGAATGCAACTATGCTCACACTAAGAAGGAGGCATTAGCCCTGACATTTATTGGAGAAATTTTATGTATTTCATTTATGGCAGGAGATTATGCACTGAAACAGAACACAAACCATTGATATTTGTCTGTGTGTCTGCCTTGTTATGGACTGCCAACCCATCCAGGGTGTTCGCCACTATTCAGTATAAGGATAAAAGTATTGGAATACCTGACCATTACACCAACAGGGACCTTAATGGACTCAAAGCACACACTTTACTATGCAGTCAGTCCCCTCTTTGTAGATATAACAGCTTTTAATTATTCTTGGGAGATTTGAGTGTTTCTGTGGGAATTTGTATCCATTCATTTTGTAGAGCATTTTTTAGGTCAGGTACAAAGGTGCTGGATTGGTGTGAGATCAGGGCTCTTTGCAGGCCAGTCAGGTTCTTCCACACCAAACTCATTCAACCATGTATTTATGGACCTCGCTTTGTATAGCAGGGCACAGTCATGATGGAATAGAAGAGGATCTTCTCCAAATTCTCCTCACAAAGGAGAAAATGTCCAAAATGTCTTGATATGCTTGTGTGGGACAGAGGGCTGGCTGATCTAACTAACCTAAAAATATGAATTTATACAACAGACCAACAACTGAATTATTTATAACACTGAATTTTAGTGATTTAAAAAAGTGACAATACACACAAAAGACTCTCATGGTCAAATCCCATCCCAAGTCTCCATAAAAGTCCTAAAACTGATTTTAAAAACATATTCACCCGTCCAAAGAGATTGGCAGCACATGAGCTTGGGAGTGACGAACCCGACTTCCTGTTGGCTGGTCGATTGGTGGTGGGGTCCCCGAAGTTGGTAGCACAATCCTCCCAAAGAGTCAAGTAGGGGTGTGCAGACCAGGCGCTATTTGATTTTGTATGTGTTAAAAGGGAAAATTATTCGCATTCATATTTGTATTTGAGTAAAATTAATAATGCAGCGCGCAAACAACATCAGAATCTCCTCCTGAACTGAGCGTATGATGAGGGGAGGGGGTGGGGAGGCGGAATATCTAAAAGTTAAAGTGATCAATCGGTCACATGTGAACACACCACTGCACACAGTGTGAACAGCACCAAATTCCTCCTCTGCATTTAA
>JBBKCR010000148.1:12765776-12777164 GCA_037577295.1 Ladigesia roloffi | reverse complement strand
TGGCCCGTATCTGAGTAAACAGGACGCCGACTTCCGGGTCACGTTTGTTTACAGAGGTTGCTATGGAAATTACATGCTGACAGTCGGGAAAGTACTCTGAGCACCAGACGCTGGTGCGCCTATTTATTTCTAATCATTTCAGGAATATATTATTTTATGTCCAAATACATAAAGTCTCTTTATTGTATATGCCTAAAATGTCTAATTAATAAAACTGATGCCCCCCATTTGAGTCTGAGCGCTCCCTCACAGCGCTGCTATATAGTGAATGAGTGAATTTTTGAGGTAATAAAACAAAACTCACATAAGAGTGCAATAAAGTTTAGTAACAGCAAAAACAATCTTCAAATATAACCTATCTGGTTAAAGGATCAGCTTTGAGAGAGAGGGAGAGAGAGTTGGGGGAAGAGAGAGAGGAAGAGGGAGATAGAAAGAGATCAATCATGACAAATGACAAAGCATCTGGTCACTTGTTCCTGGTCCTGAAGTGATTTCAGGCAGCCTGCTGATCGTAACCAAGGTAATGAGGGTAACCCATAGATATTTCAACAGGTGGTGGTGCTTGCTAATGATGCCTCCACCAAGTAGGCCTGCAGGTACTGCTGAGGCTTTGAGAGGATGCTGAGCTGTGTTAATGGAAAATTTAGCACCTTAAAGACTTGTGCCTGCCCTCTTCCACTTATTTTGTGGAACTAGGACAAAATGCCATTCCAGGAGCAAAAATATGTCTCTTGTTTCACAGCAGTTACATAGACAGGGTATCCAGTATCACATTGCAATAAAGGAACAGTACTTACAGGGCTAATCTGGTTTTAACAGATTAATACAAATGAACATTAGTAGTAATTAATTAATATATCATTAACCTTTCATTAACAATTTAAAAATACTAAATTTGTAAAGCCTCACAGATACTTCAACACACTGGTGTACTTTGGATCGGTCTCTGTGTCTTTCTCCCTGCACTCTCTCTACTGAATAATACATGGCAGCATCTTGACAAGCTGAGTCAGTCCAGTGGAAAAAGTATATATCTGATTTTCCAAACTGTAAACACCCAGTAAACATGTATCTATAATTCTGCTCACGTTACCCTTGCTTTTCTCTGCCAATAAAACCCTGACTAAGCCAAGCAAAAGCTTTCAATTTTGTCTACCAATGTTCAATAAACAGAGCAGGTAGGGTATAAAACAGAGAAAGAGAGAGTGAGAGTCAGCCAGACAGAGCATGAGAGAGAGCGAGCGCGAGAGGGAGAGTGAGAGCTATGGGGCAAAGTGTTTCCAGAGTCTTTGGTATTCTTACTTTTAGAGTGATCAACTATAATCGTATAATTGCATTTAACTGAAGCAGCAAAATGTTTCTCACATGAATGAAATGAATTTAATTCATTTTACTTTTAATGTCAGTTTCATTTAAGAAGAAGGTGCATTTAACCATTATATAATTATGGGCTAAAAATGTCTAGATTAGGGAACAAATCGCTTAAACTGAATAAGCTGTGTTTAAAAAAAGACTGATCTTACCAATAAACGTGCGTAAGCATCTCCTTTCACTGTAGACCTCCCACAGCTGCAAAAGAAAAAGCAATGCTTTAAAATCCCATTAAAATATCTGTGCACAAAGAAATGTGCAGGCATTCTACTGCGTTAGTAGATCGTCCTCCATCTATGTGATTTTCTGTCCTTACATAAACTCTAATATCAGCACTGTCAGTCACTCTGTCACTAATGAATAAATGTGTAAGAAACCTAGAGCTAAGTAAATAAAAAAGTAGAAATCATTTAAATGTCCAAATTTGGCAGGGGAAATAATAGGCTTCTATATGTTAACTGAACTGTTTGTTTCATTGTGGCATGTGCTAGTTATAACTCGCAATTAATAAATTTCAAGAAGATATAATTATAGCTTACATTTTTCAATAATCTAATGCATCTTATATATTATAAACGTAACAATATTAGGTTAAATATTGTTACATTTTAACAATACGTAATAACTGTTAAATATTATTAAGCAGATACTACAGAAAATGATTTTGGCAAAACAAAAAATTAAAGGACAACTTTAAAGCAATTATCTTCACCACCTACAGAGAAATGCTGACATAATTACATTTTATTTATATAAATGCAGCTCTGTTGATAATATTCTATTTTCCACAGAGCTGCATTTGAGTGATGTGTAAGTGTTGAGAGAAACTAAACATACCTTAATCTTACAGTCCATAGAACAGGAAAGCAGCAGGTGGCCTGAGACAGGAAACAACCGAATAGCACTGACACCCTGTGACCACGAGGAGAAAAGTAATTTATGTGTAAGTTAACCTTGCCTTCTTCATAGATAGACAAATAGATATATACAGGTACACAAAGACCGACAAAAGCTCCATCCGTAATTCTAGAGTTACTAAACCTCCGACACTGGCCAATACTAGTCAAAGGATAATGGTATGTTTGATCAATGATCTAAAAATGATCTCACAATTTTTGTTCAGCAGTCTGGTAAAATTATGAATACAATGATTTCCACTTACCATTTTATACACGCACTAAGTAAACGTGACTTAATATTTAAATTTGCAATAAGAAAGCATTTGGTCAGCATCCTACCTGTACCAATTGGGCCAACACATTCATTGCAAAGAGTCACGAGACACTAACTTAGCAATAGGTTTTACCGTGGATGGGTCTAGCGTTTTGAATATTAGTCTTGCTCGCTCACACCTAACGTGCAGCTTAAAGGCAGACACTGCTCGGGCCGTGGGGCGCGCAGACCTCGAGCGCCAAAATAAAAACAATCACACAGAGACTCCAGCGCAGTTTTATCACAACCCAGCCAGCTTATACACACTTTTAAGCCCAGTGTCATAAATTACATGTACTCACAGCAAATCAGTTAAGCAAATAAAGGGTCCGTCCCTGCTCCGTATGTTTGTAAACTGGTGGGCGGGCTCTTTGAAACCCTTAGACTCTCAGATTTTGGTTAAAGAAAAGAAATTGATGTGACAATCCTCCTATTACAGCAGAAAATGTATGTTTCAGGGCAGGAACTGTATACAGGAAAGAGTTGGAAGGGTCGTGTTCGTTTCGCAATACACCCTCCTCACACCGCGACACGGGTTTGTGGACATGAGTGTCGGATTTCCATTTTGTATCGTATATCGTTACAGCCCTAATATATCATTATATATATATATATAAGGCTTGGGCGGTATCAAATTTTTGATACCGTCATACCTCCTCCAATTCTTTACCTCGGTATACATTATTACCGTGAATTACCGTGACAGGGGGGGGGGGGTATTTCACATTAAAGGCATAGGCCAAATGTAGACCTGACTACACCACCCAGTGGACTACAAGGGCACTGGGACCCAAAAACAAACTGATTTTGTACCCCTGGTTGGTTCGTTTTGGAATAAGCAGAACAAAATATATCCTTTTAAGAACTTTATTAATGCTTATTAACTGCTTCTCACGCGTCCGTTCAGCCTCCACGACCTGCTCCCTTACTGCTCATTACAGCTAAAACAAAGCTCTGACAGTACAGCTGCCTCACTCAGGCATGCATCTTTTCTAGTACTTGGCTACTCAGACCATATCTCCGTTACCCTGATTCCAGGATTCACACCACTCATTAGATGCCAAGCCTGTTCTGAAGCAGAATTATTACACAGAACAGACAGCATTCCTGTTAGTGTGCTTCGAGGACACGCAAAGCCCCTACCTGATTTATTAAGACACCTTCAATATCTGAGCATTAACGTGCTTCAAAGGCACCGATTATGAGGCACAAAAAAAAGAAAAGAATAAAAAAAAAATAACACCCAGCCCACTCACTGGACCGCTGTAGTTTGCATATTGTCCCAACCCCTCAAAGGCTCATGTCATTACCACCACACTTCACCTGGCCCTGACCCTGCAGAGCAAAAATTACACTTATGTGAGCATTCAACACCATTCCTCCACATTAAGCATAGCACACTCAGGGTTGTGTGCTCAGCGCTCTGCTGTTCATGCGGCTGACCCATGACTGTGCAGCAATGCACAGCTAAAACCAAATAATCTGATGACACAACCAGGATGGTTTTGATCAATAAGAACCATATGTGATGGCATATAGTGTAGAGGTGCAACATCTAACTGACTGGTACAGAACCAACAATCTGTCTCTGAATGTGGACACGCCAAATTGATGGTTGACGACTTCAGGAGAGTATGCAGTGCTAACTCTCTGCTGAACATCACAGACAGCACAATTTTTTATGTATTCACATGGCGGAGAACCTCACGTGAACAATCAACACCAACAGGAAAGCCCAGTGCTGTCTCAACATCCTGCAAGAAAGTGCACGCACCACCCCCTCAGTCATTATATTCTACAGTGGGACAATAGAAACAACCATGTGTAGCTGCATCACAGCTTGGTATGGGAATTGCTTCGTTTTGGATCACAAGACCCAACACAGAATGGACATCTGAAAAAATTATTGGGGTTTCTCTTCCCTCTCTTGCAGACATTTACAACACATGTCCAATCCGAATTTGTTGTTTCACTGTGCAAATGCTAAATAAAAAATAAACCTACTTAAGATTGTGTGCTAAAACGTACTAGCTAATTTGTATGCAGACTTCACAACCCCATCTCTTATCCGCCTTTAGAATAAAACGGAATCATGAAGCATTCCAAACAGCTGCAATTAATAATCTGCCAAAAACAGGCACTTGACGCAAACAAACCACGAAACAGATGACGCGCC
Organism: Ladigesia roloffi; assembly: GCA_037577295.1. NCBI lineage: Eukaryota > Metazoa > Chordata > Actinopteri > Characiformes > Alestidae > Ladigesia > Ladigesia roloffi. The sequence continues at coordinate 12,772,405 of JBBKCR010000148.1, read as the reverse complement.
ACTTAAAAACCTTCCCTTTCAGGGCATTTCTTCCATGTCAACACTCTCTAACAAAATAATCAATTACATTCAGATATTTCTATTCATGTCTCATGCCCATGAACCAACAGATTAATGTGTGCATACAGCCTGCTCACCTTTGTGTGGCCTGTCCAAACATGAAGTTGCTTTTTGGGCAGGTAGCATTTCTCTGGAATATCTGCTGAACGCAGATTAATACCCACATCCTGGGGAATGTGCAGGTAAGAACGGCCCTGGTAGTCGTATGCATCTTTAACTGTAGCAACACAATAACAGTTATTTTAACAACAACAACAAAAAAATCTATAGAATGCCATTGAAAAGCTGTCTAGGAGTTAGCATGACAGCAGAAGCGGCTCAAATTCATGTCAGAAAAAAATATGCACTCCACAAGTAAGAAAAATTGTAGCACATCTCACCGTGTAGAATGGTCTTCTCCTCCCCTGGAGCTTCTTCTTCATTCCTTCCTCTCTTTTGCCTCTTTGCTATGATTTCATCCAAATCTTTCTGCTCCTCCTACCAATCAAAATATTGATTCATTTTGTGTTTTAAGCTTCTTGCAAATTAAAAATGCTAAAATTAAAATGTGTTAAACAGATGATCTGGCAGGAACTCTTAACAATGTAAAACAGTGGTAAGCCATTTGAACAAAATGAGTCCCCAAAGTTTACAAATAACATAAATAATAATAATAAGTTACATTTAGATAGCACCTTTCACAAACCCAAGGACGCTTTACATAGCAAGAAAAAAAAAGCACACACACAAAAATCCATGTCATGGTGGAAGTCATGGTGGAAAGGAAATATTCATTGAAAAGAAAGGTCGTTTAAAAGATAAGATGGAACAGCAGTCACGGAGAGATTGAGGAAATGACTTCCAGAGTTTGGGAGCCATGGCACTGAACAACCTCCCACCAAGTGTGGAGAGTGTAGTGCGTGGAACCAGAAGAGTGTTAGTGCCAGAAGATCTGAGAGAGTGAGAGGAAGAGTAGGAGGTCAGGAGTTGTGTAAGGTAGGGAGGAGCGAGGCTCTGGAGCGCTTTAAAGGTGAGGAGTAAAACTTTAAACTTAATTCGAGTCTGAACTGGTTGCCAGTGTAACTGAGAGGATTGAGGTGATGTGGGCGGAGCGTTTAGTGTGTGTAAGAACTCTGGCGGCAGAGTTTTGTTTACACTGTAATATTTGTAATGTTTTGTTAAGGAGGCCAATGAACAGGGAGTTGTAATAATCAATGCGAGACATAATGAAGACGTGGACTAGACTAATAGTGTCACTGCTAGACAAGAATGGGTGTAAACAAGCGATATTACGGAGGTGATAAAAAGCTGTTTTTGAGATGGACTTGATGTGCAACTCAAAATTAAGTTTTTATAACAGATATATGCAAGAATTAACCTCTGAAGGTTTGGCAACATCCTTTTCATCCTGATATTTGGCCCAAGGTCCCAGGAAGTTGTCAATCTCTGATGCATCTCCTCCTTTCACTTTCTTTCGCTTGTCTGCCTTTTTTGGGCCCGCCTCAAAAACAGTCAGTCCTGGGGAGAGCAGAATAGCAGATGTTCACAGCTGCTTGGAATTTTACATGTGACAAATTAAAACGTGTGCATACTTTACAGCACAAAAATACAAAGTAGTGACATTTACCTTTATTTTTCTCAGCCTCATCAACTGCTCCAATATAGCTGTTTGAGGAGAGCTGACTGCTGTCTACAGAGGGGTCCAATGCATACCCTATGGAACATAATTCACATTGGAATTTTTCATGGTAGTACAATGAGATTTAATTAAAGTATGTACAAATCTCACATAATATAGACCTATTTAATGTAGTGACCAATATGTCAATATTTTTTTCTGTCACAGGATCCCCTTGGAACATACATTACGATTTTTGTAAAAAAAAAACACAAATATATCTAGGCTTTTCAACCAAAACATCAACAAATCAATACACACCAAATCTGAACCTTAAAAATTCCTGTATGCTACACATAAACTGTAGTAGTTTTTGCATTATGTGAAATGTAAAATAAATAGCTGATTGTGTTTGTTCAGTATAAATATGACAAGGTAACTGAGAACTGTAACAGTAAAACATTACTGTTTCCACAACACTTTTGTACATAACTAAATTATGTCCTGAGTCACTTACCAAATGTAGAAAATGTCCTCCTTTGTTGTTCAAACATGAAGTCGTTAACATGAGCAGGCTCAGCATATCCAGACAGCATGTTCCTTGGAGCAGCCATTTGTTGAGTTTTAAATGGATTAACCGGTCCAAACTGCAACAATAAACATTATAATGAAATACATTCGCTCTAATTTCTAACACTTAAAACATTTCCAATCACTTTACACACACCACCACGCTTACCTCAGGTGCAAACATGGTTTCAAATGTAGGGTTGTAGTTGACCTCTTTGAGTGAGGGGTCAAGATGTGTGCCTGTCTCAACATCTTCCTGTAACAACCAAACAAATGACTAACTTAAGGCCCCTGCAATGGCATTCGTTTAGTGGTCCTTTAATAGTTACCTAAAGTCAAAGTTCAAAGCACAAATGGGGTATTTGTATTAGTACTACAAGCTGACCGACTGTTGCTAAAACGGATCGCCGAGAAAACTGATTGCGAAAATGAATTTACATGCCTCTCTCTTTCTCGTGTTTAAAAAAACACTGAAAATACATTTTGTATCATATGGAGACCTGAAATCATTGTGGAACTTCCTTTATCTGTGTACTGCACATCACATACATAACCCGACAGTTTCACTACAGTAGCAAAGGAATGATTTGGGCTAGCCACCTGACAAATTACACATCGCTGTAAGTTCCTTATCTATAGGAGTACACCCAATATTTCTGTATATTTCTAACATTTTGTATGTACATAATTTTAGACCTTGTATTTTATACTGTACTTGTCTCTGTGCGTCCTGATTAGAACCAAACTTCATTGTTCCTGGAGAAAGTTGCTTGTCTACTCTCTGCAAGGCACTGGCTGCATGGGCTTTGAAGTCATTACATAAGCAGTTTCCACCGGGATCAATAAAGTTTTCTGATACTTTCTGTTTCATGAAGCCACTTTAGCCACATTCCCCGATGAAACCAGGGCTGCATGAAGGTGTAAACACTAAATCCACACCGTTAATCTCAAAGTCAGTGACTGAGATAGCTACTTGTGCTAACGATAACTGGCTAGCCGGCGTACCTTCACGGCGACTTCAGGCGCTGAATTAAGAACAGCAAGACACGCCGTTCTTCCAGATTTCAAGGGCTGAAGGTGTGCGACTGCGTCCGGGTCTATTTTTTCTTCACGTGTGGAGGACTCTGTTTCATTTTCTGAATCGGAGTCGCTGCCATACGCAACGAGGGCCCCAGCAACCGCCGCCATTCCTGCTGTTGTTGGTGTTCGTCACAGGGTCCTGGCTGGAGAGTATTCCTAGAGATAATTTCTAGGGAGAGTTAAGCATTAAAACCAATACATTTCATTTTACTTTAAACTCTGTAAATCATGTATATTTAAACTGATAGTGTGTGTTAATTGTAGCGCTCATTAGTATCCTTAAAATATTGGTCTAAGATGTTTGTACATCTTCCAGGACCTGGGAAAAGGGATATGTATATATTAAGCATTCAGATTCAGATAATTTCATTGCCGCGAATAAGGAAGTAAAATAAATTATAAGTGATACATTTCCTTCAAAATTTATAATGAGAAAAATACAATAATCATTAGTTATTCGTTCGGTTACTCCTGATTGGAGATCAGCACAAAATGAGGCATGGTTAAGGTGTAATAGACCAATCATATACGAGCTCAGTGTGTGTGGTGTGGAGTGCTTTACGCGTGGGGAGGCCCGACAATAGAGCGGTGTGTATTGAGAGAAGGAGGTAAATTCACATGGATGACATCGAAGGTCTCTGCAGCGCTGTAGGAACCCATTATACTCCAGGTTTCCATGGAAAAGGACATGTATGTGTATTAGCCGGATGCAGAATTTGCCATTTTTTGCGCATATGTCATTAGCCAGGTTCTGGATATATTTTGTTGCCGAAATCTGTACTTCAGTCCTGGGAGCGCATCTCTAACGGGACACAAACCCTGCTGCAGCAATGGTAACTCCATAGCTTGGAATTAGGTGAAGATGAATACCTGAAGAGAGGAATAGGCGAAAATTCAAACAACGCAAAGAGCGATGGAAAATTAAAAAAGCAACTTCTGGAATTAGAGGTATGTTATTTTTCTTGCATACCGAGAAAGATCATTGGAACATATTTATTTGACAGCCTTGTGTGCTTCATAAAGGATTTGATAGCGTTCCGTGGTGTTTTTGCTTTTCTGTGTTGATATATCCTTGCGGCCATTAGACTACACGGCTTTCCTGTAGCTGTATGTTTTGCAGGCTGCAGCGCATAGTGTAAGACAATACAGCCTAGCCATCGCTGCTGCTCCAGCGTAAGTGTGTGGGTGACAGGTGGGGGTTAAATTATGCGTGCATTTCACATATTTGCCAGCTAGCCATCTTGGCGCACAGCGTAGGCTGTCTTTAATATATGTTGAGTGAAGATTATTAATATTATTGATTCTAGGAATGAGACCCGTGTCTGTGTAGACCGACTCGTGAAACCGATCTTATGCAAAAACGCACCCGGGGAGGGGGAAGGGATCCCAGGCTCACATCTGCACGGAAAACGAGAAGCAGTGCGGAATCAATCGCTGCCGTCGAGTTTACTGCTAGCAAACAGCGATCTACCTCTCACTAGAATGCCACTTTCAGTCACCCTGCTCTAACACAGAAAGTCTACATGGTGGATAAACGGACGGGATCAATTCTTTCATCCAGGAATGTGAGAACATGTTGCTGTAATTTTCCAGATGAGAAGAGGTGTTATGTGAGCTGGCTTTTGGAGCGTTGATTACAGGTCTGCAGATGAGGATGTGGCACATAAACAGTAGGGATGTCACATTTTCTCTTGTGTTTTATAAATAGCAGAGGAATAGCCTTTCTCCATGTTTCAGGGGGAAGGGCAAAAAAGGGAGACTCTTTGTGAAACCTGAGACTTCTAAAAGTGCTGTGGTGTGGATGAAAGCTTTTCCCTCACAGGGAGTTACTGCTCATTTTATTGTCCCGAAACTGGAAATAGCTCGCATTCTGCCACATCAGTCAGTAAAATATGTAGGATAGTTAGTTACATCGATTCTGCCTGCATCCCTCACTTTAAACAATTCATTTGTTATTGCATAATTATTTTTCTATGCCAGTCAGTCAGTCCCACTGCATGAGAAATTGGCCAGGCAAAATGCCAACAATCCAAACAGTGAAATGCTGACATCCCTACTTTTTATATGGCACATCCTCATCTGCAAACCTAAAATCAACCCTCCAAAACGTTCTTCATCCAGTGTGCCACAGAGTGAGCATGCAGATGTGATCTTTTTCAGAGTTGCCAGATGTATTGAGTGCATTAAGCAGAACCAGAATGATTTAATTCTTGAAAGTCTTGGTCCGCACCGTCAGTCAGTGGCTAAATCAGATTTAGACATTTTGGTAACAGGCGAAACATTTCAGTTAAATAATAAAATCCAGCCACGGTGTTGCCCACAATTCAAACTCTTTAAAAATCATATTAGTCTCTGAGGGTGTTGCTGTTTTGTTAGTTACTGGTGAAGGCATTCCCCCTTGCAGCTGTTGCATTTCTCCATTATTAGAGGAGGCATCCAAAACATCACATGACACCCCAGACAGCTTCAAGTGGCCTAGAAAATTAAACTGGATATACACTCTCCTTAGAGCAATCACCAAAGCAGAGTGATCTCAAACACTAAAACCAACACACACCTCTGTGTGCCCTGAGAAGTTTTTCACAAACTAACATGCAGGAGCCGAAAAATGGTTTTAAAACAAGATTCACCATATAAAGTGAAGTGGCCCCTAATTATCACGCATGAACACACAATGTAAAATTCTTTTCTGCATTTAAAATATTCACCAAGGGAAAACCTCCCAAACACTTTAAGTTAATTTAAAACCCTACTTAATACATTACCCTGAAAGAAAAGGCAATTTTCATTGAACTCCAGTAGTGCTAAAATGTAAAATATAGACATTACAAGTGTTGTCACGGTACCAACATTTCAGTATTCTGCACCAATACCAGTGAAAATCCACGGTTCTTGGTACCAATTTTGGTACCAAAGCAAAACATAAAAACATGAACATGCTATTTTTATTAATAACAAACAATAGTTAAACAAACATGACTGAATATACACTCTTCTTATTTATAAACTTAAACATTTGTATAAATAAACAAAATATGCCATGACTGAACAATATGTTAATATTATTATAAATAAAATAAAACCAAGCTATTTAAAACATTTCAGTAATTAAATAACTAAATACATTACAAGCATTGAAAAGAACATGTTTCCAAAGAAAAACAGATCCATACATGAATTCAGCAACAGCTTGGTTCAGTTTTCTTGCCTCAGCAGGGTTTTTTTCGTAATTCTCCTGCTGCTGAAATTCATCTGTAATCGTGGGGTTTCAAATAATTATTAGTTTGGTTCCTAGATAAAATCAGCAGTAGTTAAAGTGTTA
>JBBKCR010000148.1:12687823-12709668 GCA_037577295.1 Ladigesia roloffi | reverse complement strand
TGTTACTTGTTCATTTAAATAATGTTTTTATTAAGTACTCGGTATCGGTATCGGCGAGTACTAAAATGCAAGTACTCATACTCGTACTCGTTTTCAAAAAAAGTGGTATCGGTGCATCCCTATTTCTCCCTCTCTCTTTTTCTCTCTCTCACTCTCTCAACCAAATATTTTGCATTCCTTTGAGTTTGATATTAACATCACAGAGCATTGCAATAGTTATTTTCATGGAAGCCCTGGAGGAAGTTAGTTTCTGGAGCCAACATGGTCTAAATTAACCATGTTGTTTTAACTCACATAACCATCAGTGAAGTGGAAACACTGATGAAGTAGCAATCTGTGTCTGGGTGGGAGTTTTTATTTTCATTTTTTAAAAAGTGTTCTTCATTTACTTTTGTCATTCTTCAGCTTCATAAATAAGTGCACAGGCACATTTACAATGACCTGCTGGAGTAAGAATAATAGCTTTGGGACTTGGTTAACACCCTGTCCAACAGATGTGGGCATAACTTCTTGCTAGTAGAGAACATTTCCAACACATTCCTCATTTTGCTACTGCCATCATATCAAAATCAAGTGAAATAAATGTATCCTGTCATACAACTTGTTGATATAAACATAAGACTGCAAAAACAGACATTGCCACATGTATGCTTCCCTACGTAATTCTGTAAATTCACCTCTTTTACTGACCTAATGGCTTCCATTTACTGTTGGGCGCAGTCCAAAGGAAAGTGAAGAATCAGGCCAAATTCTTTGGACAGCTTTCAGATGCACACCACTGATGAGCTCCAACACTGTTCCAGCACCTCACTGCATAAAACCTACACATGAATGAAAACTCAGAAACTGCTTCTGGTTTGCATGAGAAAAATGAGATTCAGAAATCTTCAGCTACTGATTTTTACATTTCAATTTGTGGAGACACTACAAATATTCTTTAAGTAAACTTTTAAAGGGATGGAAGTGGACATTTTTTCACAAGATCTCACAAAAACAGAAATGTTCTCATTTTTTTTGTTGTGTGAATAGTGTGAAAATGATAAGATCACCAACTGTTGTCTTTGTAAATAAGAACAGGTTTTGGAAAATATTTAATACCCTCTTGATTTCCTCTGCAGTTTCTGCCAATTCAGACGAAATCTAAAATACAGAGAGACACTGAAGACATACTTCATCTTTTTCCTTGGATCATTGTATTGAAAAACTTATGGTATTTCTTTTGTCAATAATAAAAATGACACAAAGTCGTCACAAATATAAGAAATTATAATGTGCTAATCTATTTATTGATCATCCACGTCATCCACGATCATCCAAAATTGCTGGTAGATGAAGCAAATAATATTGGTCATCTCAGTACAGTGGCATCTGTTCCTGAATGGAATTTATAAGGTAGTAAGTGAACAGTCAGTTCTGAAAATGGGCAAACCTAAAGTTCTTAATGAACCTGACAAAGGCCAAATTGTAACTGCTAGAAAGGTGTGTGAAGAAAAAGAGTGTGAATCTCAAAACTAGTCACTAATGTGCATGGAAATAATAGGCTTTCTATTACAGGTTTTGCTATTTTATGTGTGCAGACCATGCAGAGGGTCCCTGTACATGAATGTGCATATAATGGGGCATGACCACGTAGCAATGGAGGAAGGTGCATGGTCTGATGACTCATGTGGATGGCCAGGTGTTTTCTGTCACTTGCTTGTAGAAAGAAGGCAATTTGGTTCACCTATTTTCAACTCAGTTTTCCTTTTTTTAGCAATATAGAGCGTCTTACTACATAGCAAAAATTGCTCAGAAATGGTTAAAGGAACATTTTGAGGAAGAATATTGGCCAGAATTAAGTCAGATCAAGCATCTGCAGGATGTGCTGGATAAACTGGCCCAATGCATGACTAGTTAAGGGCATCAACTTGTGCTTCTGACGTGGACTAGTTGACTATATTTATATATATTATTGATTGGCTGATGCTAACACATGTTCTGTTTAACCAATTATTATTGTCCCTTTGTAAAAAGAGCAGTACCGTTAGTGCAAAGTGGACTCTACACACAAATCACAACAAGACATGGCCGCAGAGGAGGCTAACACAAATCACATGTGTGGAGATATTTCACTTTAGGTACACAAACACCAGGAAGATCTGCAAGTTGGTGTTAAAGTGACCAGAAAGGTATTCGTTTAACTGTCATGTTGATTACAGAGAAAAAACGTTTAAAAAACATTGCTCAGTGTTGGACACCTGTGTTTGTCTAATGCGTCTGTGTGACATCATCCAAAGACTAGTCAATTCCACTTTGATTTTGTTGATGGATTAGTTGACTTGTAAAAATCTGAAGTTGTTAATGACCTAATATGTAGGTACCAAACATAAAGGGCTATAGACTGCATTAAACAAATGTGAATTAATTGAAAGTGTGCAACTACAAAAACAGTAAATACTTAAAAACTATTTCGTAATATATTCTGTACATATTTTAATATATCGACTGCTATCAAAAAAGGTGTTAGATGTCGTCATTAAGTTTCACAGGGACTTGGTTAGTGAGATATCAATGAATCATAATGAGAACTATAGGATGAATCACAAATATAATCTTAACAGATCCTTTCATAACGAACATGACAGTGAAGAACTGCTCCTTGCCTCCAAATGTTGTAACCAGCCATCAGTGAAGCCACATCTGCATGTCGCTCCAAGAAAATCGGCATATATTTCCTAACATTTGCCTTATGAATGTCAGCTCTATGTCATAGGCTTCTTTATGCAAACACTCAGCACATATGGTAATCCTGTATGCACAGCAGGTCTTGTGCTGGGGCCCCAGGCTGACTGGTGCATTAAACTGATGGATTAAACTGGAAGCATTTTTAATTAACAGAACTTACTATTTGTTAACCTGGGATTAGTCAGAAGTAGAAAAGGAGAGATGAGAGATAGTAAATATTACACATTTCATAAAAAATCTAATATATTGGCCAAAGATATAATTTTTGAGTGTGTACATCTACCCCTTTTGCCCTGCTGCTAAGGTGGGGTGGACTGAAGAGGCAAATGGAAGATCCACATTGACGCCTGTGACACACTCGCCCTTCCTTTTATTCCCCAGCCACCCAGAGCGAAACTGGGCTACACATTAACTGGAGCAGGTGCAAGGCAGTGGAGGCATGTTTTTTTCTTCATCTGCTCCTCAGGAAATCATAAAGCAAATATATTGCTGGGGGACAGTTTTTTAGGATGCCCTGTGAGCAAACTAAGAGGGGAAATGGATCAACGCATGGCCACTGAGGACAGTAAATCAGCAAGCAAAGAGGAGAGCTGAATGTACTATAGAGAGCCCCAGGGGCCCAACCCAAGGCCAGGGCCTCTGTCAGTCATGGCCTGGTGTTAATGTCAAAGCCAGCTGGGGCTGGCGGGCCTGCAGCTCTAGAAGGGGTGAAATGATTGAGCTGTCTGTGTCAATTGCTGCAGCTCCAATAGAGGCCATAATGTGGAAGGCAAGGGTTTCAAATCAATAATGGTCAAAAGATTTGCAAGTCCACAAACACTAATGTAGACTGAACGTTCATTTTTTTAAAGCAAAACTTAAGCATGGCAGATCATATTTTAGGAATAAACTTAGAGTTTGTTGTTTTACTTATTTAGGCTGCATATTCATAGTTAAACATTCTGCAAAAAACAGCTAAAATGGTATAAATAAAATAGTAATTATACAGTATCATGACACGTTGACAGTATAGTGTGCAAAATAAACTTTTATGTTAAAATTTGCGGTAAAAAATGTCATCTGAGCTACTATTATATATTTATCCATATCAATTTATGTGTAAATTAAGTTGTGTTTCTGGTTTCTTGAAGGACAACTCCCATCTCCCTTTTTCTCTTTTCCCTCTCTCTCACACATACATACACAAATATTTAATAGCTGTCACAAAAATATTTCATGCATATTTGATTCACCACATTAACAACTCCTATGATTTTATTTAAACTGAATGACAGCACTTATGCAACCTTTATAGGTTTTCATGTATCTCTCACACAAGTTACCTTGCCTCTATTTTTCTGATTAAGTGTTTCAACACATAATACAAGGCAACAGCTGGCCTACGAATTAGCTCTTATGTGGTGACATTGACAAATGAGCCGCATAGCCTCTTTGAGAACTCAGAGGCCTGCAGCTCTCCACTCTCCTTCCCACCAGGTTAACAATTTCGATTTGTGTTGTCTTCATTCTTCATTTGTTACAGACAAAATTTTGACATTACAGGGAAGTGTAGTCCAAGCTGTGTAAATATGAATTCATTTAAAGGACACCCTTCTCAAGGGCAGCTTAAATCTGAAGCACATTAAGCATTATGCATAATTTCCACTCACAAGTATAAATCACATTATTTCTTGCATGGATGATACTGGAGAACATATTAGTGAGAAACATGTGCACATTCCATGTTCATGACAGTTCATGACAATATGTTCTCTTTATTGTCCCACTTTGAGATTCAGTGAAACAACAAAAGTGCATTGATCTTACTTTACTTCATTTTGTCTATTCCCAAAAAAAGGAACATTAGAAAAACTCTTCTAACATTATAGTTGTCCCTGTTGGAATGAAGAGTTTAGGTCCAGCTTCTACCATTTAATTTGATGACACTCTTTGCAATCAACAGCGGAACAACACTTAAAAATACTCATAAGACTTACATGATGATGACATAGTACTTAATATGAAAACGAGATATGTGTATGTAAAGAAGCTTTAGTATAACAAGTTTTGAAATTTGGCAGTATTGTTCATTTTTCACAAACTTTTTGTAACAAACACAAAGGGTACCACAACAATAATTCAAAAAAATGATAAAATATATGTGCAATTAATATAGATCTAAAACATAAAAATTTTTTTTGTTTAATTCAATTTAATGAATGACCAGACCAGGCATGGAAAAAGTCTCCAAAATGCCTGGTCTCATGGGACGCTACTGGCATACTTGTGATATCCCCAGTCACCACTGTTATTTAAGTTTTGTAAAAAGACTATTTTTGTGACTGGGGTTCTGGTCTTATCCTTGTTCAGTGAGAATGGTAAGAGCTCTCAGCTGGACAGAGATTATTAATTATTAGCAGGAGTTTGTATGTTTGTAGGGTTGGGTATAGGTTGGGTATTGCCCACAGAAAGCCCACAGAACAGCTACTGCAGCACAAATTGCTGAAAAAGTTCATTCTGGACATGAAAGAGAGGTGTCAATTATTACAGTGCACTATAGCATATAACATGAATTTGATAAATTTGATAAAGTGAAGACGCCCAGGGGCTAATAGGTCCTTCTGGTATTTGCTGATATAGCTGGGCTGGGGAGGGCTTTTCCAGCATGCATTGCTCATGCCTCCAACTGTTATTTGTTGTTTCTGTGTGTTATTTGAGTTTATTGTGTGTTAGTGGGGTAGAAATGTGCTTGTTGTGTTCTTTTGTAGTGTTTATGTGTGTTTTGGGTTGCGTTTAGGGTTGTTTAATGTGTATTAGAGTGGAGGTACACAGTCTACCATGAGTGTGAAATCTGTGTACCTGGGGCGGGGTTTTAGTTTTGTTAAACTGGCTGTGCTACATTTCTTTCACACTTTACATGCCACTGCTGTTAAAAAGCTCTCAGTATAGGCTGTGGAGGATTCCTCCCTTGAGTTCACCAGCTCTCACGAGTGCTCCATCCTTTTCCTCGATGATCTCAACTTAAGATCATTACATTGATGGACACTGATACATGTGTCAAAAGTGGGATGGCAGGGCAAGCAATGCTGAGAGAAATCGAAGAACTCATCCAGCAGCTTGAGGGAGCCAGATTGATGGGAAAGAAGAAGCAGGGCAGCAGAGGGGTCCCCTAGCCAGTTCCAGCGCTTCCCGGCCTGTGGCAAAACGGGGGCGCAGTAACAACCTGCCGGTGGCCAGGAGGAGACTTCCTACCCCAGCAGCAGTTAAACTGAAGTGGGCACCCTGCTGGTTCCAGCAGGTGCCTGGGACATGCAGGATTATACCTTGACCATTCAGTGGATGGTGCAGTTTGCAGGGCTTTGTTGGACACGGGGTCCACCGTTTCGCGGTGGATTGTTGCGAAAGAGAGACTTCCGAGGCAGGGCTGGACCTAATGCAAGCACGGACTGGAAGATCATCAAGGTCACAGGATGGCGTGTGGTTATGCGTGGGCGCAGATCGGTCCGTATGGCCATCGGCGACTGTGTGCTGGAGCACCCTTTTCTAGTGGGGCCAATTCAGGACAATTTTATTGTGGGGTTGGACCTGTTGCAATGCCTGGGGGCTATGGTAGATGTGGTCGGAATAACCGTTCGGGTTGGGGCCAAATGCCTTCTGCTCCACACTGGGGACCGTAATGGGCCGAGCATTTCGGTGGCTGTGGGGGCAGGTGAGCAGCCAGGTCCGTCACCAAACCAGCAGGCGGTTAACAAGTTATTTGAGCGTAGTTGCGTAGGGTTAAACGGGAACAAAATGACTCATGGCGGTTCTGTGTGGACAACAAGCGCCTCAATGCAGTAAAGCGTAAGGACTCCTATCCACTTCCCCATATTGAGGAGGCACTAGATTGCCTATGAGGCTCTTCCTGGTTCAGTTCCCTGGACCTATGGAACGACTACTGGCATGTTGAGCTAGCTCCTGAAGCGCAACCCAAAACGGCATTCAGTATCAGACAGGGCCTGTGGCAGTTCCGGGTTGTGTAACGCCCCGGCCATGTCCGAGTGGCTCGTGGGGAAGGTGCACGGGGACATTGTACGCTTGCACTGTGTGGTCTACCTCAATTACCTGTTGGTCCATGCGCATAACTTTGAGTCCAAGCTGAGCCAAACTTAATCCAAATATTACTTCATACAAAGAAATGCCATTTGTTCCGCCGCGAAACCAAGTTTCTGGGGCATGTGATTAGTGTTCGGGGCCCCACCCGAGCCCGAGTTGCCTGGAAAGCTGGGCTTGGAGTACCACCACCACCTTCGGGAGCGGCTGCGGGTGGTGCACGAACTAACCCACCAAGCGCTAGCTGATTCATGTCCCCCTGGGAGGGTCTGTGCGTGGTCCTGGAGAAACAGGGGGAGGTGGTGTACTGGGTCCGGCTGAGCAGCAGAGCGCATGGACTTGTCCTCAACCGTGACCGCCTCGCGCCCTACTAAGCTGATGGTGAGATTGAGGAGGGGGTCCAGGCTGAGGACGAGCCCTTGTCCCCTGGCCCTTCAACTCCTGCTGAGGGTGATGCTGGGGACCAGCCAAGTAGTCGTCGCCACCACAGATTTTGAGGTGGACTGAGCGGCTGGGGGCATCCGCGGCTGAGGTGGGGGCAATGTAGCAGAGTTGGGCTGGGGAGGGCTTTCCCAGCATGCACTGCTCTCGCCTCCAACTGTTATTTGTTTTTTCTGTATGTTATTTGGGGTTATTGTGTGTTAGTGGGTTAGAGATGTGTTTGTTGTGTTTATTTGTAGCGTTTATGTGTGTTTTGGGTTGCATTTGGGGTTGTTTTATGTGTTTTAGAGTGGATGTACACAGTCTACCATGGGTGTGAGTCATGGTAGATCTGTGTACCTGGGGCGGGGCTCCGTCTTTTTCCTAGAAGTTGTCATCTCAAGATCATTACAATATATATATATATATATATAGAACAACTATGTCCTTTGTCACAATTACATTTATTCTATAAATGTCAATATAACCAAATATAAGACACTTGGGCAGACTCTGAAAATACAATACAACACTAAATTGATAAATATATTTGCCTCATAAACACTTTAAACAGGAGATAATATATAAGTAATGTAATATTGTCTGTTACCATTAAAGTATAAAATAAATTAATCTGGGCAACTGCGTCCTTTACAGACAAAATTGCCTTGATTTTCAGTCATTAATTACTATAATTCCCACGGCTCCTGAAAGCAGCGGCCCTCACTGTCAATTTTTCTCTTTTTCTTTGCAGTCATCATGGCAAAACTGAGTGGAGGACTGGAGGCAATAATGTAAAGCCAGATAGCATTAGAATGGTGCTGCCACCATATGGTAAAGAAGGAATTACAAGCCACAGGCCTTATGAAATCTGACAGCATGCCTTCGGGCTGGATTTTGGACAGGCCTGGCTTACAGGATTTAAAGGATCTTCTGCTACTATCTTAATGTGGGGATAAACCTTCAGTGGTGCCTATAAGCACAACATTTCTCAAAAACAATATTATTGCAATAGTTATTCATTGGTATCCACTGGCATGCTTTTTTCCCAAAGTTCATCCTGTTGCCATCTCTTGCCCCAGACCTTTTTCGATTGCTCCATTGTTCAATTCTGAGGCTCATTTTTGGTGGTGGACAGCATGATTAGTCTTGCAGCTCCACAGTCCTATACACAGAAAGCTGCATTCTGTCACATTTCTGTCACAGCCAGCATAAATTTTCAGTGCTCATTTGTGCTAGAGAAGTTCTGCTGTGAGACAGGACTAGACAGGCTAGCCTTTTCTCCCCACACGCATCCGTCAACCCATGACCCTTTCACTGGTTAACCTGTTCTTTTTATTTTGTAAGCAGTGCTAGCTATTGCTTACTGATAACATGCTTTCCTTCTTCTCACACATTAAATAATTGACTTTTCACTTTTTGCCAAATATTATTGTCTTGTGTCCATGATTAGTTGTTGTGTTTCCACACCCTTTTGTCTCTAGCTGTTCCGGCAAGTTCGTCATTCTGTTCTTATTTCATGTTTGCTTACTCTCTGATCTGGCTCTCATGGCACAAGCTTAGAACCATGTCAGACTGTATCTGACTCTCAATATAATTACTAAATAAATGACAAACATATATTTTTCAAGAAATTTAAACAACCCCTAATTAGTTTAGATAAACAATAAATCAAGCAATCTGGACCCACATGCTACTATTTTTCATTTTCATTTAAAATTATTTATGTGTTATGTCTCAAATTACAAATGACAGATTTTCTGGTTTTCTTCTGTTTTTCTTTTGTCTTTTGAAACAAACCACTATCTAACTTAACAGACTCATCGACACTTGGCATTTACTATTGGCTTTGTGGGTTCTTTTTTGAGTGTTGCAACAGTTAAGATATTATCATTGCAGTCAACACACTGTCAATGATGTTGCAACTTACTGGAGGTATCTTTGAACAAGAACTGAAACTCTTCATTTTAGATTAGGCAGCTGGCTGCCTATATGCCCTTAGTTTCTCACTGTGTGAAAGTGGCTGCTACTTCCCTAAATGTTCTGTATACCCTCAGATTAAAAAGGATCCAGACAGCTTTCCCCCTACGACAACCTCGATTAGAGCCATTATTGCAGCCTGGTCTCTTATGCAATTCTCGTGAAGGGCTGCCTGAGTGTGGCATATCTCATGAAATCAAAAAGGGACGGGCTAAGCCTGTTTTCTCAGAATTCTGATAAACAAAACTTTTCCAACTTTTCTCCAAGTAACTGTATTAATACCACTGTGAGTGTCAAACTTCCCTATTCTGGAAATTACACATTGCTACCACTTCCTGTTTTGTTATCTGACTGTTGAAGAGTTATTTTTTAATGCAGTTGTTTAAATGCATTTTTTTTTACTTATAGCACCATAGATTCTAAGGACAAATTTACCAAGCGAGATAACCTTAGTAAACTTAATTTGCTGTGAGTTTACTGATATAAATTTGCTGATATGAACATTAACCAGCAATACAATTAATACCATATTATATTTTGCAGGGCTCGCTTGTGCCAGGAAAACAGCTCTGACCTATTGAAGCATGGACTCCACAAGACCTCTGAAAGTGTGCAGAGGTATCTGCAAACAAGTTGTTAGTCCTGTAAGCTGTAAGCTGCAAGGTGGTACATGTTAAAATAATATCCACATAAATGCCAGCAGAACATTTCCCAGCAGATCATATCCCAAAGCATCACATTACCTCCACTGGCATGCTTTTTTCCCAAAGTGCATCCTGTTGCCATCTCTTGTCCCAGACCTTCTTCCATTGCTCCATTGTTCAATTCTGAGGCTCATTTTTGGTGGTGGACAGCATGATTAGTCTGCAGCTCCGCAGTCTATAACACAGAAAGCTGCATTTCTGTCACAGCCAGCATAAACTTTTCGGTGCTCATTTGTACTAGAGAAGTTCTGCTGTGAGACAGGACTTGTCAGGCTAGCTTTTTCTCCTCACACGCATCCGTTAACCCATGACCCTGTCTTTGGTCAACCTGTTGTTTATCTTCAGATACATTTTTGTTAGCAGTGCTAGCCATTGCTTACGGATAACATGCTTTCCTTCTTCTCACACATTAAATAATCGACTTTTCACTTTTTGCCAAATATATCCTACTTATAATTTGCTGTTCTGACTGACAACTATAACTTTGAATAAATCTGACAGGCCAAAAGGACTGTGACAGGCATTCCTGTCCACTTGGTGGTTTGCTTTGGTTTGGTGCATGGCTAGGCAGTTCACTTGCATAAGGTTAACCCTCATGTGCTCCCTAGCTTGACATAGGCAGAGTTTCCCTAGTGTCTCCTGGTGTCTCCTCTCATTAGTTAACAATGTGATTATTGTCTTGTGTCCCTGATTAGTTGAACATTGTGTCTCTAGGTCTTTATAAAACAGCCATTCCAGCAGTAGAACAGGTGGTCATCAACAAAGTTCTTGTTTCATGTTTGATTTCTCTCTGATCCGGCTTTTGCCACTTAAGAAGAAGTCTTTCTCTTTGATATTTATCAGGTGAATTTATAAACTCCAAGACACAGTTAGCCTGTTTAATTTGTGGTATTATTATATATCCTAATTCATGACAGTTGATAAGATAAACCTAAGTAAGCCACGTTGCAGTAAAGCTTAGATTCTCTGCCAAACCTGAAACTGGCCCGGGCTGTGATCAAGCATGAAATTGCCCACATACTTAAAAACTGTCAGCTAATACAGCTAGGCTCAAACACAAGTTTTTAATTAAAAACAAATTTTTAATTTGTGGGCCGGACCGGAGAACACAGCAACTGGTGCCGCAGTGGTGCCAAAAGCAGTCCTGTGATTCAAACCCATGTCCTTCTGATTGCAGGAGAAGATCCTGGAAACAATAAAGTGTATTGATTTCAGAAGCGAATTTTCTGATTGGAAACGTATGATCACTACCTCTATTCAGAATTTGAAAGCCTGATGGGTCTTATTATAATATTTAGTAATACATTTCTTCTCAAGTGAACAATTGTTCAGGAATAGGGCCTTCAGATTGGTGTGCTTTTGCAACATCCACAGAATTTTTTTTTTTCATTTGATCACATGCTAATGAAACTCATGAAAACATTTGAATGATATTGCATTGAAATTGCATCAAAAAATATTTGTGAATGTAGTGTGGCAAATGAATATTTACACAGTCAACGAATTTTTGCCTGGTATTTTACCACATTGTGAAATAAAAAATAAACACTATTATTTTAACTATTTATAAAAACTGTTCCGGTACCAGGCCTTGGGTAATGTGGAACCGGTCTGCGTACCACACAGGAAAAAAACTGATATAAAAACGAATATTTTTGGCTATCCTTTGTGAAAATAGTTTCTGATATTAATCCAATTCCTGATGAAAAATAGGTTGGGGACCACATTCTACAAGGATTAGACTGTACTATTACCACCCCCCTGGTCCGCGGTATAATTTTCAAGCATTTACCGGTCCGCGGTGAGAAAAAGGTTGGGGACCACTGCTCTAAATTATTTGTCCTGGGGACCAGTCATGTCTGGCTTTGGGGCTTCACGGCCCAGCATAAGTGACATCATATCATATATGTATATACATATATATAAGAGTGTCTCCAAAGCAGCTATTGAAGTAAAAGCAGCTATTGCAGTAAAAAGAAATTTAAACTCATTTTCACTAACCCATTGTTAATTCTAGGTGACGCTACAGCTTTTCCCCTTGCTAAAGCAATGATCAGGTTTTTACACATATTGTACCTATTCAAGTTTAAAACGCCTCTCCAAAATTAAGATGCATAATACTACAGTATCTGCAGAATTAACATTTTTATTTTATCCACACACAATCATTGTGTGCACAGAACATAGAAATGAAAAGAGGCAGCATTTGTGAGTATCCACAATGCTAAAGGTTAGAGATCTGGAAATTTCATTACAACCCTTCACTACCAGCTCTAATCCCTGTAAAAGGTCAAGGATCAGAAAATAATATGAATCAGATCTGGATTATGTTATGTTTTAGTGTAGTTAATTTAAAATCAGACATATGGCATTATATACTGTGTTAAATATTCATTTAATTAATGTACCTAATATTTAAAATAAGTTGTATCTGGCTGGATGACAGAAAGTCACAATCATTAAATGTACTGTGCATCAGTTGACAAACAGTGTTTTGTGCACTAGATATTTTTTTCAAAGGAAGCCATCTCTAGTAATAATTTTAGCAGATGGTTAGCCACATATTTCATATGCAGCTCTGCCAAGAGAGTAAGACAATCTCACATCCCACAGGCAAAATTATCATTTATGAGTGTCTTACCTCGGTTCTGAAATTATAAAAAGTGTACTTTTGCCTCTGGTACCAGTAAAATGAGATGAGAGCAATTAGAAAAACAGAAAGAAATGAATGTTCTGAACTGGCTATAATATATAAGAAGGATAAATGCTCGCTGTAATCAATCTAGTATATAGTGATTTTGAAAAAACAAGCTAGACTTTCTTATATGACTGTCAGGGCCTTCTTTCCAGGAGACTGTGTAAGATATATGTATGATTCAAACTAGGTAATAAAACAGATCATGAATATTTGCATGAGTAAGATTACGTAAATAATAATTACAGGTTTCAATTTTGTTTAATAAAGTTTAACTATGTATTTCATAAATGTCAGCTGACCCCAGGGCCTACTTTTTATAGAGCTCAAAACATTTAAACACAGATATTATTAAACTGCCCAACATATAGTGTTTATAACTAAGATTAGGGGGGAAATGTATTGTAGATGGGAGAGATGTTATGTTGATGTGAATTAATGTGTGTATATCACTTGCACACTGTGTGAGGTTTGAGAGTCCTTTATCACCTTCCTGAGCTGTTGAGGAAAAATAATGCCCCTCTGTTATTCTCATCATGGCCGTGGTGAGAGAGCCTAAAGGGATATCCTGTTGGAGAGCCCAGTGCATTTATTGTCCTCATGGTGGTTTGGGGTGACTCAAGATTTACAAAATGTTCCACTGGCTTCCACTTACCTCTTTACAATATTGCAAATATAGAGTAATGAGCCTTAGATCCTCTGTTATTTCAGAAAACATGGAGCTCTAAAAAGAGTATCAATTGGAAAAACAACGAGCCAAGGCCCAGAGCTACAGCACAAGGGTGTTCTTGTCAACCCTGACAACTGGATTTAAATTTTTAACTGATGGTGCAGCTAACTTATGAAGTGTAATATTGTAGATTTATTGCAGCATGCTTGACTGTCATTGTCATAGTATATGATGTCTGCACATCTTGCTGTCCTTCAGAGGTGATTCAGACACATCGTAGAGATTTTTTTAGCATAGTGGTAGTGGTATTACCCTAAAAGTTCAGAGACAGGCTCTCGGATCCACATAAAGCTAGACCAAAGGAACTTGTTTTTACTAAAATCTACTGACCGTAATGTGACCTATTTCTGTGGCTGAAATTGTCATGTGGTTGAAAAATCATAGAATTTGCTCTTTAAAAACATGTCAATATATTTATTTTGCAATGGGAAAATCACATTACAGGAGAGTGTGTGGAATCAGCCTACAAGTTGTTGTTTGTGCAAACATATGCAACATTTTGTTTAGAATTTGACATGTTTGTGCAGTGATTTGCCTTTAGATGAAAGCAATGACATTATGATGGAAAACCAAAGGAAGTGATGGTGAGGGCCACCCAAGAGTTTCATAGGTCTGAGAGCCAGGAAAAAAATTATCTTTGACATATTTTTCCTACACTTTGCATTTCCTACACTTAATTTTGCACAGGACCACAGTTCTTAGTCATAAAAAATGTGGTTCTGAACAGATTTTTTAAATTAACAGTTACATATACCTTCTAAGAATATGTTTTCAATTTGTGAACATTTATTTAGTAATGCTAATAGTTTATTCAGGTTACAGTTTATAAGGTTTGATCCTTTTGTGGTGCTATTACTAGAGTCAGGGTCTATTTAGGACATTAGGTTAATGTTAATGGCAAAATATTTGCTTCCGTATGAACAATTGGTAACATCCATATGTAGGTACACAAACACACACAAATACATTACAGTGGTTCCAGTGACATAACGATGTGCAAATAAAGCAAATTTCCATTATTCTCTGGATATGCCCCATGGAGGAAGAATATCCATGAACAGATGGTGCTGAGGCAACACCAAATAACAGATAATGGAGCAAAATGATTTTTTACAACACCAACTAATGTGTGCACATAGCTTTTTCTGCTTGTCTGTGCCAAAATAATTCTTCAGATTTTAAATATTTCTTCAATGCCTTAAAGAGATCAGATGAATCCCCCTCCCCAGTTTGGGCTGGAATGTTTTGACATTACTAAAACAAATTTTCTTCCACTTACATTATGAGCTTTGCACAGGATAATTGTTTAAACATGGCATGAGTAATATCCTTTATCATATCCTTTATCTATATACGAACATAAACCTAATCCTAAACTATAATCCTAACATTGTTCACAAGGAATTCTTGCGTTGGTCATAACCTATGGAGGAATTTATTTAAAAAGTTTTACTGTTTCATTCCGATTTCTTGTTTTACTTGTAGATCTCTGTGCTGGGTGTGCTTTGTAGGTGCAAACTTTCATGTTATTATGTTATTAATATACTTTATATTAAAATGTGTCAAATGTTAACATTTTTACATAAGTTACTATCAAGAAGTCCAAGTATTGTATTTTGTAGAAAATCCTGCCAACTATTGTGCCATTTGTATTACTTATGTAAATAAAAAATTGGTAAAGTGTGCCAAATCTGTTCCAGATACTAAAATACAAATGTAGTGTTCTTGTGTATTTAGTGGGTGCCACTCCACCACAAATGTTTCTCACATTATCTTGATTTTTCCTAACCACTTTTCTTTAGTTAATGAGATGAAGTTATAAAACGTTATTTTAGTGAGGCATTATGTGAACAACAATTTAATTTAGAAACAATTTTTTAAAATAATGCAGTTTATTAATCACTGTTAGGCTCAGTTAATCACCCTAGATAATAACTATTTGCAGAAACATAATTGTAGACTGGACCTCTGCTAAAATAATGACCAGAGTGAATCTCAGTAACAGTAAACAGTAAATTTTGTACACTCCTCTAACCACAACCCTTCACATTTCAGCAGTGATTTGGACTGAAATGCTTAAGCAAACAAAGCCAGGAGAAGCCCTGTGCAGCCCTTGAGATGAGCAGCAGATGGTCTGTGGAATTTCTAAACAAAGAGATACACATCTATTATATCAAAACCATTTCAGTTTTATTTGGACCTCTGGTATCTCTCATCGTTCTTGTAACATGACAGTAATTATAGCCATCAAGGTGTTACCTTGGCAACATCTGCCAAGAAATTGCAGCACTGCTTAATGTCAAAGCGCCTTGCTGACATCATCTTGCAATTTATTTTAGAAATGGCTGAAGTATGTAAGAGCTGTAATTGCAGATGAAGCAGATTTATATAGACAACTGTCACACTGGCTAACACATATATCAAGTTAGCTGTTGCTCAGAGAGTAATCCTGTAAACAAGATAAAGTATTGCCTAAAGCAGAGGTCCCCAACCTCTGGGCTTTGGACCAGTATCAGTCCAAAGATTCATTTGGTACTGGGCTGCACAGAATAAAGACAAAATTTAAATATTTAATAGATTATCAGAGACTGAAAGTTTTTTCGAAGCTGAAAGATCTTTTATTTTCTTTAAAAAGCTCGTTGATACAGTACATATAACATTTGGCTCAGAAGCTTTAAAAAAGAGTGTAAAATATTATTTGTAAAATGAAAGGTTGGGGACTATTGGCTTAAAATAGTTAAATATGGAAAATTAAAATAGTGAAATATGGAAAAGACAGCAAATGAAATAGCATGGCCTAGCATGTTAGAGATAACATGATATGAAAAATAATAAAATAGGCTAAATAAAGTTGTCACATTTAAAAGCCAGTAGAACATTTTTCACTGACCATATTTATATGTTCTTTGTGGAATACATTTTCAGCAGTACAACCATGATGGACTTAAGGCAAATGCTACAGTATTAAAAACTTGCAAACTTATCATTAATAGTGGCTGACATATGAAACCCTCAGTTGGTTTTAAAATTTATCAGCTTCAAATGTCCAACAGGCAAGTGTTGTCATTATTTTCCATGCAACTGTGTAAAATTATTTATTGGAATATATGGTAGTTAAAGGGCCTTTAGGTGACAATTATATTTTGCTGCATAAAATTCACATGAGTAATTTGAAGGAGCTGTTACTGAGATGTTACTCTATTAGGCAGGCCAGATTAATGTCCATGATATCATAATTTTCCAAAGTGTAAATGTTCCAAGGGTAATTTAACAATTACCTTAGCACATATCCATTCGGATGGAAAAGGTGCTAATAAATCATTTGTAAAATACTCTGGATAGAAAAGGGAAGCCTCTGGTGAGAGAAATGTGTATAACATCAACAAGTCAGGCTGTAATGCAGAGTAAAGAAAGTGACCCCTTGCCTCTTAGCCCAGCTCTCAGTCATTTATCAAGGGCCTCGGCCTCCCTTAAAAGCCCTGTTTATAGCAGCCCGGCATACTCTTGGTAAAATATGTCCCACTGGATAGACCGAGAGTGTTGATGAGGAGGTATTTCTTTGGACCCTCGTCTGTCCGTTATCATAGAATGTAGAGTCGGATAGAGGGAACAGACAGAGTAGAATGCAGCCCTAAAGAATGATTTACCTAACCTTAGCTGTGCTGGAACTTAAGGCAAGAGCCTTATTAATTCCTGGGTCATTCCATTTGGACATAAATTGGTTTAAAATCTAAATGTGTGGAAGATGTCCAGACATACAAAAAGAATTATGAACCCCCCTAACCCTCTTTGTTTCTTCTCCTCCTCTTTACCAACCATTGCCTTATTCAAAATGAAATGCTTTTCCAAATAACTTGTAGTAAATCAATAAGGCTTTTTTTACAGAGGTCTAAAATCCCCATGAGAGGGAGGAAATAGCCCTGGAAAGTTTTTGCAAATATTAGTCAGTAAATATAGTGTTGTTTCAAGTGATTATCAACTGTAAAGTATTTTTCACTCCAATCTATTCTTGAGGTGGGACTTGGCAGCACTGAAGTGTTCTCAAGCAGAGTAGGAGCCTAATAAATTATGTTAATTCACATATTTTAAATGGCTCATATTTCCCTTGGCCTTTTTTTAAAACTACTTTGCTGAGAATGTAAACTACCTTTCTTACCCCCTTCTCTTGCACAATATTTAATGTAAGCTTTTTAGTTTATGTCATTGTACCCAAATTTTGTGACATTTTGGTTTTTGCTACATCAGTGAGTACCATTTTTGGACACCTGCTTCCATTAATTTCAGAAACAGGAGTTGTAGTGTTAGCTGAATATAAGAAAATAAGAAAGATTTAAAACACTACATAAGCCCAATTTTTTAGTGCAACTATAAGTTCAAAATAAGCATGTTTTAAACATATACTGTAACTGCCCATCCAAAAGTAATACATGCCAGTGTTGGTGGGGGTGGGATTGATGGTGTTTTAAAGATGTGCCATAAAGATGAAACATTTGATATAGATGAAATGAAGACATTTCTCTACCAAGGGAGGATTCATCACCATTAAATCATCCTTGTTTATATCTGACCATTATCCACATAGAGTTTGATTACATTTGAGACCTACATCAATCACTAGTTGAAGGAAAAATCTGTTATGTGAAGTTCATTACCGAATTATGATGTGAAAAATTAGCTGACTTGTCTGTCAAATCTACATTCCTTTTAACCCCAAACCTCACCCTTACTTGTGTGTGTTATAGATGAAAAATGTATAGTGGTTAACCTTTCCCGGAGTGGCTGACCTACCATAATGCTTCTAAAAGCACTTAGACAACTCATCCAGGAGGTCACAAAAGAACCCACAACAACATCCAAAGAACTGCAGGCCTAACTTGCCTCAGTTAAGGTCATTATTCGTGATTCAACAATAAAGAACAGACAGGGCAAAAATAATCCATGTGAGTGTTCCAAGGTGAAAGTAACTGCTGAGCAAAAAGAAGATGAAATCTCATCCCACATTTGCTAAAAAAAATCTTAATGATTCCCAAGACTTTTGGGAAAATATTTGTTGGACAAAAGTTTTATTTTTTTAAAATTTGAATCCCATTACATCTGGTATAAAACTAACAAAACATTTTATATAAAAACATCATACCAGCAGTCAAGTATGATGGTGGTTGTGTAATGGTCCAGGGGTGCTTTGCTGGGTCAAGACCTGAACGACTGGCTGTAATTGATGGGACCATGTATCCTGCCCTCTACCAGAAAATACTGAGAGACTATTTGGCTAACAACTCATGCCCTCGAGCTAAAGCACACTTGGAATGTGCAGTAGGACAATTATACAAAACACAAAAGCAAGTCCACCTTGGAAAACCTCTAAAAGAGTGGCCTTGTAAAATCTGGACTTAAATCCAACTGAGATTTTTGGCATGGCCTTAAACAGGCCGTTTATGCTCGAAAACCCTCCAATGTGGCTTAATTAAAACAATTATGCAAAAAGGGTTTGTCTACTGCGATTTGCAAGATGAATTGCCATTCATCAGAAACACTTTATTGCAGTTATTAAGGTGACATTTTAACATAGGGCCAAGTAATTTTGGATAGCTTTTTCTTTTTTAAATGTATACATTAAAAACTGCATTTTGTATGTACTCAGGTTACAAATATGGAAATGGATGTGTTTTTAAGAAAATGCCAGGTTGCCCTCAGATTTCAACCAGAAGCATGAAATATCTGTTAACTATTGATTGGCATTTTAGATGCATTTTTCCAATGAAATGTGGGGAATACACTGATCATTGATACTTGTTGATTGTATTCTTATCCAGAATAATTGTATACATGCCATAGCTTCTAAACAGGTTGATCAACAAGTAAGCTACACCAGTAAGGCTTTTACAATCAAACCTAGTTGAAACCATGATGGATAATTATAGATAATGATAGAGTATAATCTTAGCTTCATGCTTAAAGCAATGCCCTGCTTATTACAGAACCCAAGCTTTGTTTAAGAACATTTCAGTGAGCACAGATTAATGGTGTTGCTCTCATTAATATAATTCAAAATCATTGTCCTTGTACATTGAATTAATTGTTTTTACTAAGTTTACTAAAATAATGTACTAAGAAATGAGAGTATAATCTGCAGCCCTGTCAAACTTTGTTGTAGTTATTTTACATTAAAAGTCAAGACAAGCGTCTTTTAAATTTCCCAATGCGCATTGGCAACATAAGAAAACTAAACTAGAGAAAGCACTGAGGTCAGTTACCCAAATGTTAAGAAACCAGTAAGTCCTTTTGAGACTTTGCGGTCAGTATCATGCAGTCACAAAGAACTTTTCTTCAGAATAGATGGACATAAGTTTTTGATGAAATTGGGTATATTTGAATTGTTTAGAACTACTTAATGCTTTCTAATCCTTACCTTCATATATAATGCCTTTCTGATTCTTACTTTCATGCTTACTTTACAGCAATGTACAGCAAACTGCTTTATTTTAATAATGTTCTACTTAGTATAATAAAATGCAGCCTGAGCTATCATTAGGCCTGCAATGACAGCTAAATATTTTGCCTCTTCTACAATAGCAGCTGAAGTACATCTCTCTGTGCAGTCTGTGCTATTATGGCTTTGGCACTGTGCCTGATGAAAACCAGATGTTTTTGTGTTTTAGGTTAATGATCGATCAGAATATAGTGCCTTTTCAAGAATTTGACTGTTACCAATGTTTTGTTATGGAAGGGTGTGCAAACATGTGTTGCTGCTTTGTCAGTGTGTGTCAGGACAAGCAAGATAAGTTAATTTGGCTGAGGTCACGTGGGAGTGCTGTTTGTGTTTGTTTGAGTGTGGGAGAGGTTAGAGGCATTTCAGAAAAGGCAAGTGCTCTTCTCAGCCCCCATGACACCTCAGACATGCTCAGCTCTTCTGTGTCTGAGACCTCTGCAAATGGGGAAATTCCACCCAAATATTTATCTTGTCCAAATAAATAATCTAAAGTGGCACTCAAGTCAATGCAGTGTTAAACCATTTCCTCTCTTATTTCTGTAGTCAGAGAAAATTGCTTTATATCCCAATCAAGCAGCCTACAGCAGGGAAGAGTTAAAGGTGAGCTGAGGAAAGAAAAAAAACAAAAAAAGGAAAAGAAAAGACAGAGTGTTAGAGGTCATAACCTTGAGGTTGTAATGATTAGCTGATGGACGTTGCACGTCTGAGCTCAAACATATGTCAGAGAACAGAGACAAAAAAAGATAAAGAGACTAGAGATTGAGGAGGAGGATTGTGGAGGGAGTAAAACAAAAAGAATAACAAGCAGACAAAGCTCTTAGATTGTCTGAGAAACTAATTCAAATAGAGATGTTTCTGATTAAAGAAATTAAGCCCATGTATGATCCCATTTACATACATGTAAGCACAGTCTGACAACATGTACGTTTTGTTGTAATAAAGCTGTCATCATATGTGTGATATTCCGCGAGCTGTCGCAAAACACTGCATGTAAGTCAGTGGAATAATCTAAGCATTTACATGTTTCTATCTCTAATTATATTACTAAACCACATGTGTTGCTCCTGCTATGAGCTTAGATGGACTTCGATGATCGAAGATTTTAGTTAGGCAAGCCATATTTGTTAGAACAATTTTGAATCTCTCATGTACATGCAAGCATTGCTTATTATTTGAACAGCAAAGGATTATCTTTCATTTTATGTGTATACACATGCCTTTATGTAAAACATAGTAATATTCATAATAAGATTTATTAAAACAGCCAACATATCTCATTGCTTAAATAAACCCATGGATGAAGCATACATGAAACTGACTGTCTGGAACAGCCCCATTTAAGCAAATCGAAGCATCTGGCCAGAGCCATGCTTCGTAAAGATTTATGCCCATATATGCACAGATGATCAGTGAAGCTGAGCCCAAAGTTTCCTAAACATACCTTGCAAGAAGTGTACTTTGACCCAACACACATGGGTTACAAAGTACTGTGTTTGTAAACATCCCTTAGTTATTACTTAGTCAGTTGACTTAACAATGACTTACATATCATTGTTCTTCATATATTCTAAAAGATGTGATTCAACAGAAAATCACTTTTGGTTCCCCAAAAAACCTTTTCAGGAATAGTTCTTGAAAATTAGATCTGTGGGTGGTAAAACATTTGAGTTTAAATCGCCACAGGACAGTCCTAGTTGACATTTTTTCCTGAGCCAGGAAACTTTTATTTTTAAGATTGTACTTACTAAATATTAACCATTAAGTCTTTTGAAATCTGCATTCTAGGGGTTAAAACTGGAATGGAAATAGCACAAATAAGTGGAGGTTATTTGCTAACAGCATGACCCAACCCTGGACTGTCTTGTGCCTTACACTCTCAAATGAGGAATTTGCAAGGAGATGTGAAACCAAACTTTCTAAAAATCACTCACCTTTTTTTCTTCTACATATGCAGTGCAGTTTCTGTGGTAACAGACAAGCCATGTGGCCAATTTAGTTTGTCTTTTTGAGAACAATAAAATGGAAACAATA
>JBBKCR010000148.1:12656497-12670303 GCA_037577295.1 Ladigesia roloffi | reverse complement strand
TAAACTATATTGCAGTGACTCGTCAGTCCACCATTATAAAATACTTATATAATTACTATAATACTATAATACTAATAAGTCTAGGCTAATGTGCTTGTATGTATTTCTTATTATTAATTAATTGCCCCTATTTATTTCAAGTAGCATTATTCAGCCATCATTCCCCAGCCTCCAGCGCATTTTGGGCTTCTTTTTTTAGATACAGCTTTAAAAGGTTACTCTAAAACTCCCCTGAGGTTTAAAAAATCCTGGCCACTTAAAACATTTTTGTGTAATCATTTTAGTACGGCGTGTAGGTACCGGACAAAAAAATCAATAATTCTCCCTCATGTCAGACAATAACCCGAACGGCTCACCTCTTAATGAAGATGATTCTTTAGATTTCGGCTCGAATTCTGCAGATAATATCCGATCGATGCCGAACTTAAGATCTTTGCTGGACAGTGGTGGTGCTGGCTGTGAGTTGAGCGTTGTTCTGGCCATAGAGGTCAAGTGTAGTCCGTGCCTGTGGTAAGCAGTAGCATTGTTCACCCTTGCTCCGAACGCGGCCGCTTCTGGGGCTAGCGGGGCCGGCCGGAGCGAAGATCCAGAAGTAAGGACCTGAGCCCGGGTGCCCATGTGGGCCATAAGCGCCGAAGCGCCAGGAATGTTCTCGGCGTCTCCAACATGCAGTATATCAGCGATACAAAACGACGGCTTTTTCATTGTATCCACCGGGAAGGCACCAGAACAATACGCAGACCAAAGGCTGAAACTGGACGCGTAGAAGGGATTAAGTCCGGTCGTGTACATCCTCTTCTATTTTTTTTTCGCTGGGGTCTTCTTTTCTATTAAATTAAAATAATGAAATAACGACATTAACTATGCGTAGTAGCTTTAAGTGAATTTAATGGAGTGCTTTTCTTGCACGACAGGGCAGAAATGTTCTAATCAAGTATGGAAACTCCAGCCTGCGGTCGAAGAAGTTCAGCAGTGTATCCTCAGATTGTCTTACGCTTAACCAATGGAAGTTCAGATAAGCTTCTAAATAGTACAGTAGTTTCGCATGTTGATTGGCTCCTGTTTAACCAATAGAACTCAAGCAAACGCTCTCACAAGCTTTGGACGCAAGAAAGAAAGGACTAGTCATTGAAGTCAACATTTCATTGTCGAAATTATGTCCTGATCTGCCAGTAATGCAACGCTTTTCAATTAGATTCATTCAGGCAAGTCAAAAGCCGAACAACAGCATGCATCAGTTAATTTTGGGCTCGATAATTTACCATTAAAAGGGTTAGATTAATGACAACCTTACTAGTGTAGGCGTAAAACCAAACATTGAATTGTTGGTTTTGACAATTTAATTACAAAAACAATCCGAGCAATTGTTAATGAATATAGAAAAAACGTTGGGGGGTATTAATACCGATCAGGTTTTATACACGATTACATTTTAAAATCCATTATATTATTATATAATGTTTAATTACTGTGATAACAAGGCAGTGCATCGCTTTGGCTCCCTGTTGGCTCGTAGCAAGATAAGGAAACATGAGTTTCTCGACGCAGGTCATCCTGTTTTTAATGGGCTCTGATTCAAGCTTAAATGAGCGGAAATTCGTGCTAGATTTATACCAAAATAGAAGTTGGTTTGGTATTTTAGGATACAGCAAAGGTCCGTATTTCCTCATGGGCGGGGAGGGGGATTCTGTATAATGACTGTTAGCACTTCCTTTTTTCAATATTTGTGCAACTTTATCTCAACCTGCAAGTTGCATGGTGACGCAAATCCGCCTCTATGCTTATAAAAAACAGAGGAAATCTATTCTCTACTTAAACGAAAACACAATTAACTTCAGAGGCGATACCTCATCCATATGTGCAAATGCAATCCGTCACCTTGTGTTTATTACTGGACTATAACAAAAAATATTATTATTATTATTATTATTATTATTATTGTTAATAATAATAATAATAATAATAATAATAATAACCATCATCATCATTATCATCATCATCATCATCAAGATTTCAAAATCTCCCAAAGTGGCGGTTTGCATTTTTACATCAATATTTCAATCAATAAAACAGTATCTATAAATTAAAACCCAATAATTTTACTGTACACAATTTGACCGAATATTTGCTGCATTGAACAAGTGTACACGTCACATTTAAATTGGTGACAACAGAATATATTCTGAAGTGTTTTAACAAATGTCTGTGATCCATTATGGCTGATGCATTGCCGGAAAGCTACACGACCCTGACTGCCTCCTACCGCGCTGTTTTCGAGTGACACTTTTCCGGTTTAAAATTAGAGATGAAATGTAAGGCTCGCCCTAGATCGAGCAGTCAAAACAATCCAGGGAAGAGGATGTGGGAGACGTACTGAGCCTGAACACGCATGGCAGGCCAGGTGCGCACTGATACAAGCACTAACTAAAGCTTTCTGTAAGGGAATGCTAGACCTATAAGATCCGACCGTGATCTGCGTCCAGTTGCATTCAGCATCGTAAATATTGTCTTAGGTAAAATACTTAAGGGATACGTTTTATTTAACATTAAAAAAATAGAAGTTATGTAAATAATTTCCTTGAAGATTTAACGCAGCTTACCTAATGTGGTCTTCTACTATTTTTCTACATTCAAATATTCCTTTGAGCTAAGAAATCTATTCAACTCTTTGTCTGTCTGTCTCTCTTTCTGTATACACACCAGTCATTCAAAAAACAAGCGGGCCATCAGAAAACTTACCCTTAGTGTAAAGAAGACTCGCATAGGAAAAAAACAAATACTTTATTTACTGGCCAGTTTATTTTTGTCCTTTTTTCAAATTATATTGAATATAACCATGTCTCAAATTCATGACTGAATTTCATATAACGATCTCTTCCTTTGCGTCTCTTTCTGCCTTTTATGCTCGATTTTACGAACGTTGTTTCATACGCTTAAACTAACATGCAGATGACTCTCCACATCGGAACATAAACTTGATCGAATCCTTCGCTGATTCGTATCACTGGAATTATATCCAGGGCTGCCGAAATAAAACTATTCCAATTTTTATTTCCTCAGAAAAATAATTGATGGATTTAATGGGAATAGACCATTGTATCCAGGCCTTCTCTTTGACACAAAGCCACCATTTCTTTTTATTCACATAAAACAGACCAATTTAAAAATATAGTAGGCTATCACGGTTTGCCATTATATTATTTATGTTTTTACAGCTATAATCTTTAGAAAAGGTGCTACATATGTCAGATAATAAGCATACATAAGTGTAGTGGTCAGTGTAAGTTTTAATAATATGTTAATACCTTTTGGGTGAAGTTCTGGTAGCACTTTGTATAATTATTGGAATTCTGAATATAATTTTTGAATTTGCACTTGCACATCTTCGTCATACTTGCACATTTTACTCTTTGAACAAGCGGCTATTCAAAGACTTCTGAGGAAACCAAATATTCTGTCATCTATTTAGTCTCCACTGTCCATGATCGACAAGAGGTTAACAGATACACATTACTTTTACATATATTTTCTTAAAAAAAGACATTTTAGATAGATTAATGGGTATAGGTCCATGCTATAGATTAGTGATTTTCAATTTCAGTTCTTGGGGCTCACTGCGCTACGAACTGTCATGCATACATTGCAATCAATACACGTCATCCAACTCATAAAAGCTTGCTCATCAACTCGTGAATTGGGTCAGATGTGTGCTATATATTTTTCTATCTTAAATAATGTCTGTGTAATTTCAGATTTATTTTCATTGTATTGAAAAATAAATGAACTATTAGGGTTGTTTGGCATTCAGTTTAAAATATTTTAAGATTGTATTTGGAGAAAACATCATCCATATGTGCTACTCAGCTGGACTCTGTGTACTTTAATTAAGTTCTTTTTTTTTACTGGTCTGAAACCTTCAGCTGCCAGTCACAGCTGATATGGCCCATCATCCAGGGGAGATAAAAATTGAAATATAATCATCAGATTCTGAATATACATATGTCCCTCTGGGCCCCTCGTTGTGTAACCAGAGACATCCTGAACCACCCATTCAAGCAAGTTTGAGCTTGAAGGTTAAATGTAGGAAAACATGTTGTGGATTTTATGCATTTTGCATATTATGCATCATCAAAATGTTTCACATTAAAAGAATAGCACCTATTTTTTAAGATGTCAACTGTAGCATATACTGTTAAGTACCAAGGAAATTAAGTTGACAATGTTCCCTGCTTGACTGGAAATACACATTTAATAGGAAATTGGGTAGCAGCTCTATTCCAGCATTCACCATTTATGTGTAGAATATTTTCAGTTTTTTGCATTTTATTGCTATTAACTGAATTTAATGAATAGTTTAAAAATCTTCATTTATTAAAATGATCAGCCTAGATGTAATTCTTATTAGAAGAATTTTCGAGTAAAGAAGGTTTATATGCACAGTACGTGGTAACTTTTAAAAAGTTTCCCTTAGCATCATGGAGACAGACTGAGATGATGAATGGACCTCAGAGACAAGTACAACTGTACTCTAAAATCCCACAATGCCCGCACTTATTATGTCTACAAAATATTCCAGAAAAGACCCTTATATAGTAAATGTCTTCATGCGCTAACGCAACACGCTCTATGAGTATGTAAGGATTATCCCGTGTATGATAAGTGCACTGGGGGACCATAATATTTTTTTCTTGATCTTCCCCCAGAATGAATGCTGATTACTTCTGCATGTAGCTAAAACATTCTCTGATTTTATACTACTTCACCAAGACAACGAATAAACAATAATATAGGGTTTAACCCTCTCCACTACACACACATTACAGACGGAAACCCCGAAAGTCTAGATTATGTACTGTATCACTGTCGAAAATGTTTTTACATTATTGTCATATACACTCAACACATAAGTAGACGAGAACAAGATACCGGATGTAAGAAACGGTGCAAAATGTTTTCAGAGACCCTCATTGAAAGGCTGTTTATCAAAATTATGCACTACATAGTGATTGTAAACTCGTTTCTGACTATGTCAAAGTATCCAGGCCGGTGAACAAGGAGTTAAAACGAAACTCAAGAGAGATAAATAAGATCTGGACTAATGGAAACGCGAAAAGGTCATAATAACAAACCATTAGTGTTTCTGCTCATAGCGTCCTGGCATTAGGCCCGCTCCCGTAGAGCAGCAGGCCAGCTCACGCTCAGGCCTTCTTCGTTCCTGCCAAGCTCCTTAGGCTCCTCTCTGTTAACGCGCCATGATCGATCGCGCAGTTGTTTACTGCAAACTATCAGCAGTGAAGCAAAACAGAACCTTCTTGGAGCTCTGGAAGCATTAACTGCGGCTCAAAAATGCAAAGCCGTTATTAATTGGAGCAATAAGACGACCTTAGGGATGGAAGCATACGAAGAAGTTAAAGCGACGACAAAACATGACACCAAATCATTTTGTGCTGGAGATGTGCAATGTTTATTCAATGTGCAATATATGTAACTCGGCATTCAAATCACCAACTATTTAATACGGAACGGTTTTAATCGGAATAAACAAGTCTGCATTTATATGCGTTTATAACTGAAAATGAATTAAAATACTATGTGGAAGCTAATCATGTTCTGTTTTATAGGAACCTGGAACAATATAAACTGTTTCATACAGTTTTTCACTTGCGAGTCAGACGTACTTTTTTGTACATTACTAATTTATAATTTTTTATTGTAGTCGAGTTACGTTTTATAGAGTTTTGGATTTTATTACATGGCAAAACACAGAATGTGATACTCATTGCAGTCGTGAAACAATAATTGATCAGAAGTTTTAGCTGCGCGTATTTCTTAGACATTACATACCTTTGTTACTGCTATAACGCACATGGAATAAGCGTTTTTGAATATATGTACATTTTAGTAAAACCTTACATTGTAACACGTATTAAACTTTACCAATAAATCCTATGTCAGTTGGAGCTTTCTATCAGCACACAGCACTTTCCGTCTACCTATATCATATATGCAAAGCACGAATAAAAATAAAAGCTGCAAAATATTAAATGGCAGATACAAATGTCCCAACTCGTAAGCTTATGAGACAAATATTGTGGGTAGTATCCCTGTAAAAAGTCGGGCCATTTTTAGCACACAGGTTTAATTTCATTATATTTCAAATGGTTGGTTATCAGAGTAACAATATGTTATGCTGTGAACGTATCATTTGACGTTTGATTAATGTTAAACAAATATAAGCAGAGTGACGCGATGTTGCCCTCTAGCGCCCAAATCATAAGATGAAACTGAACGTAGCAGCGTTGTCTGGCACATTAACAATCCAAAAAGTTATCTATGATTACAGGCGACTGGAGAAATAAAGCATATTTTTAGCATTCAGCAAAATAAACAGCATATGAGTGAGGTGAAATCCATTTATGCTCTGCGAAAGGATCTGAATGTGTGTGTGTGAATGTAAGATGGTCCAGAGAGTGACCCTGACCTAATTCCAAATATGAAGGCATATCTTGGGAGCCTAATCCCTGTGGAATCTAAACACATTTGTTTAGCAATATTCCCATAATTCAAGTCACATTTTCAGATGCACATGAATTTATTATCAAAGGAAATATGATGTTTGTTAGACTCTTGCCTGAAGTCTCAAAAGAGGCACATGGTAAAATACTACTTCCATTAATGTGTCCAGTGGAAAATATCCATATTTCAGCCCACACTTAAAACACTATCTTTCTTAATTTTTCTGTCTACTAATAAAATGAATGTCAAAGCCTGAAAAAGCTAGCTCCCAAAGTGGCAATAAATAAAGGTATTATGCCATGACAGGACAGACTTGCAAGTGTGTTTTGTGATATAAACAACAGAAAAACACAGTGAAATGAATAAATGTTATTTATCATTTTAATATAAAAATAAGTAAAAAAAAGAAGTCATATTCATAGAAGCATAAGAACTAGTTTTTGATGCATGCACCAGGTTGCGTGACATCATGGGTCATCGAAGGTAACTCACGCAGGAGGTATATAAACAGGAAATCAGGTGATATCTAGCACCCAGACATTAGGGTTCTCTCTGATGGCAACTTATCTATCCTCACCTCCAGTCTTGCAGTACCATGAGTACTTCATCTCCCCTCAACCCTTATCTACCCCCTCTGTGTGCGTGTGAGAACGAGGATTCCTTGGTGGGAATCTCTACTCCTCACTAAGCATTCTCATATCAAAGTGCAACCAACCACTGATAGTTTAAACCTGTGTGTGCAACCAGCAATTACGAAGTACCACTCATGATGCCCTTGCAAATTCAGGATACATGCTAAAGAACACCACTTAAAATAATACGGGTACATTTGATGATATAACAGTATATGTACTTCTTTAATTATTATTTTTTATCATACTTGATTGCATAATGGCTCAAGCTAAAAGTCACTTGGATACTCACAATGTTCCTGAATAATAGTATAAGTGGTAAAGGCACTGGAAGGGAGTTTGGTATGTTCAGTGTACTCATGGCATCTGAATTAATTGTTCACAATGTTATTGTAAGCATGAT
This sequence comes from Ladigesia roloffi, assembly GCA_037577295.1. NCBI lineage: Eukaryota > Metazoa > Chordata > Actinopteri > Characiformes > Alestidae > Ladigesia > Ladigesia roloffi. Next base: position 12,662,752 of record JBBKCR010000148.1, on the reverse strand, counting down.
GCAGTTATGCGAGGTGGTACACTCACCTGTTATGTTACTCTACCTCCAAGTTTCCAAGAGGTCCAACTGGTCTGGTTGAATCAGGAGGCCCAGCTGGTCTGGATGAATCTTTCACAGCTCACCCCTGGGGATGGTTGTGTGTGTCCTAAACAGTGATACTTCTGACACAACTGGATCACAAACTGTGTATCCTGATCTTTGGTCAGAAAAACCATGTCCCTTGTGGAAATCTGATGATGATAAGCTTTGATCATACTCAAAGCCGGGTCTCAACCTGATTCTGGGAGAGAGTTATCTGACATGAGTACACCTTTTTGTAACTTCAGAGGTCTCTACTAGCCCAGCAACTGTCATACCAGTTGAGTCTTATCTCCTCTCTCTGAGGCTAGGGGAACATAACTCTGGAGCCTCAAGAGCAGGGGTAGGCAACTCCGGTCCTGGAGGGCCAGTGTCCTGCACAGTTTGATGGTAGCCCTCCTCAAACCTATTCACTAAACCTGACAGTTAACTGGCAAGTTGAAACAGGTGTTTCTGAGGAGGGAAATCACCAAAACGTGCTGGACTCCGGCCCTCCAGGACTGAAGTTGCCTACCCCTGCTCAAGAGGTTCTTATCCGCACACTTCAACTCCTTGTTGCAGCTGGAATTCCAACCCCAACAATTCAATTCAATTCAGTTTTATTAATATAGTGCTTTTTATAACCAGGTTGTCACAATGCAGCTTTACAGTGTCCATGTCCAAACCCCTAATGAGTAAGTCGAAGGCGAAAGAGGCGAGAAAAAACTCCCTCAGCTGGAGGAAGAAACCAGTAGAGGAACCAAGACTCAAAAGGGGAACACGTCCTCCTCAGTTCGACCCAGATAGAAAAGAAAAGACAATCCTTATGGGGATGAATAATAAGGGAGGGCCTTGATGAACAAGATTATAGACTTAAAGGCCCTCTATGGTTAACAGAGTTGGTTTTACTATCTGTCCAGAAAAGTAATATATTGTGTTCAGATAAGTAATATATATTGGAACAGCAGCCTAGCTAGAAAGGGCAGAATTAAGAGGTATGTTAGGCGTGAGAGCGCCCCGAGACACCTGTGCACCTCCACTCCACCGTCACAAACCTGAGTGAACATAAGGAGTGTTGGGGACAGGAAGAGAATCATCCTCCACTCCTGGTGCCTCCACTGTCCCGAATAGCAAGGCAGAGGGTTGCTGAGACATTTGTTGGCTCACCAACCGTTGAGTGTGCACAATGGGAAAAATAGAAGAAATAGATTTTCAGCATGAGAAATCGGAGGTGTGGCGTGAGAGCATGTGAAGACAGTCAGATGCATGTCTCACGCTCATTGCGTAAGAGTTGGCAGCCCTGCCATGGGCCCCCCCATAATCATCTGGGGCTTAAAAACTGGCACCTGCTCCTCCTTCATATTGAAGGTCAGTGTCTCAACCCAAGATGGGAATCCTGCCCACTACACCAACCCCCAAGAGAAGGCAATCCACAGGAAGGTGCACTAGTTCCACTACACTGAAAAAATGGGAAAAGGAGATTACTAAATTTAGTATCTGCCTTTAGTATATACGACATAATTTATTTATGTTTCTATTCTAAATATATATAAATCATGTACAACACTTTGAATTTGGGGAGATGTTAAATCTATGAATCTTTATGAAAAGTTAAGAACAAATAAAATAGTGATGTTCTGTCAGGAAACTCCGCCCACTGCCAACTGACTCCTAGCCCCCCAGTTTTTTTCTCATCAAACAGTTTTGAACAGGTTGGCGCAGAGTACTGATAGTGAGATGAAGCCTCATGAGGGTTCATTACCCGAAGCTTCATGTGCACACGACACCACCTACTGGCCAGAGGTTTAATTACAAAAAATGGATGACCAAATAATGGCTCAACGTAAATGATCACATATGTGTATAATAAAATACTGTTTGAGTGTATTCTGTGTGTTAATTTTTCACAAAATGGTAATATCATATGATATTGCAAGGTGCGTATGCTTGTGTAGCTTGGACAATGATGTACAGAACAGGGGGGATTTTTAATTCCTTTTTATTCAGAAATAAAAGTTTTCCAGCAGTTTTTGAAAGTAAGTGATTCACATTTTTGACAAAACTTTGAAAACAACCTTTCACATGGCACAGAAGATGCCAGCGTGCACAAAAACATAAGAGCAAGACTGTATAACTTGGGTTACAGTAACTTTTGCCTCTCCCAGTACTCCAGAGGGTTTTCCAGCTGGCTTATATTTGGCTCTGAAAGGTAGCGCTGGACCTCCACAGTGGCATCTGCTGTCACATTCTGAGTCTTAAATGAGAATAAATTCAGTGTCTGTTACATTTCTTTCTTTCACAATAAACAAAAGTCAACATGGTAAAAGTGTGATAGTGTGTTTTTAATATTATAATTACTTGCATTGTCTGAGTGAAGCTCCAGCCTCCTCCTTATTCTAATGTAAGCCACAGTAATGCCTCAGCATGGATGATGTGTTGTCCTTGTACCCCAACTCCTTGGAACACAATAAGCACCTCATCTTTGAATAAAATAAGAAACAGTGAAAAATACAGTTCTTAATAAGCAAACCTAATGTATCTGAAATTGTTATAATTAGTTTACCTTATTAGTAGTTATAAGTTAAAAAATTTCCCAAACAGGGGAAATTCTCCTCCTCCTAACTGGTTCTATCCTCTTACCTATCCTTCTCTCCTCACTCTCATAAATCTTAAAACTATCTATCTCAATCATCCCAAGTCTCCCGGACGTTCCGGAAGTCTCACGGCTCCCTGATGCCCGCAAATTGAATAAAACATCCCGGAAACTTGAGCAAGCAAACGAGCATACATGCCAGACACTACCATGTGAAACGCGCACTTGAAAGAAGTGTGCACTCGAGAGAGTGTGTGAAAGGGGGGGGGATATACTTCTGCAATGTTTGCGTACTGTTTATTAGTATTTAAGGTATCTATGTAAGGTATATATATTTTTCCAATTTGTTAGGTGCACAGTCAGAAAATCAGTCAAGGGGAAAACAAGCCTTCAAAGAACCAATTAAAAAGTAAGTCTAACCTGGCTTTTTTTCCTCACAAACCTATATCACAATGTAATTTATAAGAATCTCAAACTCCATCCTTCAAAATGAGCTGTTTCTAATCATCACTACTCTAAAACAGTTTCAGCAAATGCTGAACATTATCTCCATAAAAGGACAATTTATTGCTTGGATGTTAAATTAGATTGCATGTGTGTTTAAGTGAAGCTAATAAACTAATAATTGTTTTGTGCATTTAAGTTACAGTGTAAAGTAATTCTGAAACCTTGTTCTTTTCTGTAGGAAAAACTTTGTTTGATATTTGTTAGTTTGACTGGTCTCTCATGTCTTCCTTCCCTCGCTTTCTTTCTCTTTCCAGTGAATGTGGCAGTGTAAAGGGTGCTCGGTAGTCACTACTAGTAAGTCTGAACTACTTAACCATTACAAACTCAAACATCTACATTTTGGGTGCACCACCATCAATGTACGTATTCAAAATGCCCATGCACATTTAAGACATGGAATGCTTTAATTGTCCATCAGAGTAGAGTGCATTCTACACAATTTGGTGTAACTCAGAAGGAGCTGTCTACATTCAGTTGCCATGCAAGAATTTATCTAATGAAAGGGAGTTCTTTGTTCATATCAACACCCATCTAAGGAGAAATGAAATTGTGTCATGTTTGTTGGCTGTAGTTTTCAAACCAGTATTTATGGAACATTTCAATCTCATAAGAGTCGCAGACACACACCTCACACACTAACTGATTTGTGGTATTGTGACAAGTACACTGTCACCCCCATCATTACTTGATTAATTTGAGGATTGTCAGAAGATTTTGTGGAGGAAGTAGTTCCTGTTTACAGACTGCAAAGGCCAGTACAATGCACTGCAAATTAGAGTTAAGCAGCCGCTTGCAGCTGCCTTGTTGAAGTTGGAGTATTTAGTTCATGTGCCAGGTATAGCTATTTATGAGTTTTTACAATAACTGGACTGTTTACTAAGCTCTGCATCATTCCCACTATCAAGAGGTTTTGTTAGCAAAATCCTTGAGAGTCACAACCTCAAAGTTGGTGACACTGTAGTAACTGAAATCGCTGCAGCAGTTTGCTCATCTAACCCATTTCATAGAGCAATTGAAAAAGGTGGCCCTCTTAGCACTTTGTATTGGCTTAAACAATATTACAAAGAAAAATGTAGTGTTGTGGAACCAGTTACCTACATATTTGATCGTAACAAACAACACACATTTCAGTATGTCCCAGTGCTAAAATCATTGCAGCAGATATTAACTTGCAGAGTAATTCTTGATAAGATTACTGAAAATCACAGAGGACAGCAGGACCTTTAGCTTAACCCCTTGTTTGAATTCAGATCCCCCGAAGATGGTTTGCACTTTAAAGAAAAACGCTTTTTGAATGCAGAGGAATTATGTATATCACTCTGGCTGTATGTGGACGATTTTGAAACCTGCAATCCTTGGGCACCACTCTGAAAAAAACATACGCTCTGCTGTGTTTATTCAGTACTAGGCAACCTGCCACCTGGCTTCCACTCATTTTTGTCATATATTTTTCACTGAAAGTTTTTCAGGTGATTTCCTCTGTCGGTTTTGCACTGCGAAAAGTTGATTTCATGAGGCGTGACTGTGTTGCATCTGCTGCTTTAGCCTTAGAACTAAAGAGGTTTCTGCAGTTCATTTGAAATTGGCTCTTGAAAAGATGTCCCATTGTTTTGGAGTGAAATGATAGTGTGTTTTAAGCAAAAATCTGTCTCATTTTCATGTTATCTCTGGTTTTCCACCCAACACTGTGCATGATATACTTGAAGGTATTGTTCCGGTTGAGCTGGTTTGCTGCTTGACATCATTTATATCAAAGAAGCTATTTTGGCTTTCCCATATACATTGCCAGACAAAAACAAATAAACCACATGTTGAGCCACAGAGTTTTTGGCGGCGGAAAACCATTGGAGGCAATGCCCATGAAAACTGGAGCTTACAGAGGTTTCTACCATTTTTAATAGGATCTCTAGTGCCAGAAGATGACCCAGCATGGCTAGTATTGATGGATTTGAAAGAGATTGTTCCGTTAGTTCACTGTAAAAAGTGCTACACCCACAAAGTAGGTTTTATATACTTTAAATGTTTGTAATCTAGCTTTTTTTTGTTTGTTTTTTACTTAAAAGTAGGGATGTTCCGATACCAGTTTTTCTTGTCCGATGCCGATTTCAATACTTAGGATAGGCCTATAGGTATTTGCCGATGTCGAGTACCAATCCGATACCAGTTAGATATTGAATTTACTTTTTAAAGGAATGTGTTTTATTACAAACTTGGGTGTATATCTTTTTTACTATTATTCAATGATCTGGCATTTGTTAATATTATAAAACACAAAATGACACACGAAAAAAAGACAGTCACGAAATATTTTAATTACTAAGTAGATTAAACTAAATAAATAAGGAATCTAACTAAATAAATTGTTTCAACAAAACAAAATATTAGGCATGTAGCCATTCTGCTAGTAGTGTTTCCCAAAGAGAAACAAACGCCAAATTGCGGACATACTGCTAATGCTAAGCGCTAGCAAAACAATAACTCGCATGCAGCCCCACTCTACCTAGTGTTACAAGAAAAGCCTGTCACTTTAAGAGATCGCATGCTGGGGGATGTAGTTTTGGGGGCTCGGGGGAAAAGTCTCTCTGCCTCTTTATACTTTGGTGGCCGTTTGTTCATACGGTCCTGTTATTTTTCTGTAGAAGGAAAAATATAAGGCTTACTTTCTGAAGCACAGACCTCACTCCCCGTGAAATCTCATTTTTGGATCTATTTGCACAGTTGCCGAGTGAACAAACCAGAGACGCCGGTTTGCAGCTTTTTCAGCGTGTGGTGGAGTTTGGCTGGACAAAATACGATCCCGTTTACGTGGTATCGTTTCATGTTTAGAAATAAATACTCGCCGATCCGAGTACCCTCATTTTGCCAGAATCGGCGACTACTTCCGATGCTGGAACAGGTGTTGTGCGCTAAATTGCCCCCCTGCCATAGATTGCCTCCCCTTGACGTCTTCGCTCCTATTAAATAGCGTCGTCACTTCTCCAGCGCAACAGAAGATGCCGCTGATGTGCCACAGAATGCCCTCCCTGCCTAACTCTGGCTGGGAATGTCATAGAAACACCAAACTTGTAGCACTTACTCATATCTCTTCTTCATTGATG
>JBBKCR010000148.1:12621427-12637516 GCA_037577295.1 Ladigesia roloffi | reverse complement strand
AAGACAATGATCACAATAAAATAAAATGTACTGATTTAAAATTGATTTAAAAATTTGATTTAAAAAAAAGTTTAAGACAGTTAAAAGAGAAAGGAGAAAATTATTCGTATTTGTATTTGTATTCAAGTAAAATTCATAAGGCAGCGCACAATCCCTGTCCGCCCCACCCCGAATTTTTTAAAGTATCTTTCCAAACACCTAATTCGGATTCGGCCCCATCCCTAATATATACAATACAGGCCAAAAGTTTAGACACACCTTCTCATTTGTTTTCTTTATTTTACATTGGTAGATTCTCATTGAAGGCATCAAAACTATGAATGAACACATGTGGAGTTATGTGAAATAATGGAAAACATGTTTTATTTTCTAGTTTCTTCAAAATAGCCACCCTTTGCTCTGATTAATGCTTTGCTCTCATGTGTTTACTGCTAAACACCTCTGGGAACTCCTTTAAGACGTATTAAATACATAGCTCCACATGTGTTCATTCATAGTGTTGATGCCTTCAGTGAGAATCTACCAATGTAAATGGTCATGAAACTAAAGAAAACACATTGAATGGGAAGGTGGTGTGTCCAAACTTTTGGCCTGTACTGTGTATATCTATATATATTAGGGGTGACCAAAGTGGCCGCTATTTGTTTCTGTATTTGTATTTGTTAAAAGGTAAAAAAAGTATTCATATTTGTATTTGTATTTGAGTAAAACTCATAATGCAGTGCAAACTCCATCCGCCCTTCCCTCGAATCTGCGCATGAACTTGAGCAGTGTTGGGAGTAATGCGTTAAAAAAGTAACAAATTACTGTAATGCATTACTTTTTTGTGTAACGCCATAATGTAAGGCATTACAGAGAAAATATTTAATATTTTTGCTTGGTACAGATGTCAGTAACACGCGTTTGTCTTTCTGTGGCCACCGCTTTCCTTCCTTCCAGCTGCACCCCTGCGAGCTTCCAAATAATCTTAACACAACGCAGACTTTGAGGGTTGAGGGGAAGTGAGGGTTACAACTTTGGTGCCGTGACCCAAATGGTGCCATGACATTGCAATTGTGTTTTACATATCATAACACTATGACACAACTATACAGATTTATTTCAGTTGCAGCCCAAGCCCGAGGTGATATCCAGCCTCCAACCTCGAGCTGTGGCTGTACCCAATGATATACTGCTCACGCAATGTTATTTCCCCACGCCCTCTATGCATGCACCCTATGCTGACCCATACACCACCCCAGCTCATACAGCAAGACTGCCAAGCTCAGGGACTTTGAGGGAGGTAACCCCTCCTCTGTCTGGAAGACGGGCCCGTTTACCGACCACACCGCCAGGCAGACAGATTAGAGGACACCCATTTTCCCAAACCCTGAGAGTGCAAGGTCACTATCCCTTTGCCACCACCAGGTACCCCACAAAATGTTAACACTCAAACACCAGTTAGTCAGAGTGTTCCCCTGCCATATTCAGTGACTCCTCTTATGCACCCCAGCCCATGAGGCCAAGCCCCCCTCGGCCACCCAGGGCCTAACCCCTAAGCCAATCAACATTAAACACCGCTATGCCACAGGTGCCTGGGCCGTGTTTTCGAACATCACCAGCAGTGAACATCCCAAGCGGGGCGACATTATTGCCCCCACCAACTGCCCACGGGTGGGTGCCAAGCCCAACCTACTACAGTCCCCATTTAGCATCTGACTGTACTACTACTAATCATCAACTTGGTCCTCCTGTGCCGTTCAGCTTGTACACTTACCCATGCAACCCACAGTCACAGACTTTTCAAGCCACAACTACCAAAAGCCAACCAGTGGCAGCTTATGGTGGGCTTACTAGGTAGTAAAAGAAGGTAAAGAACATTCAAGTCTTCACTAGAAACCCTGACTGCAACATTCTTGTGGAAGACTGGGTGCGTGGCATGCAGTACCTCCTAGAGGCGCTAGAGCTCCCCACATATGCTTTTCAATGATTGTGCGACACTTTGGTGGTGAAGCCCGAAAGCTAGTCCTTAACTTACCAGACCATGATCAGACCACAGAGAAGGCAATTGAGGAACTAAGAGCAGAGTATGGTGATACACAAGGTTCCTTAGACCCATTAGCTGACTTCTATGAGCAGAGCTAGAACTTCCAGTGCAAGGTGAGTCCACCTTGCACGGGAAGCGAAATTGCGAGCTGTGGAAGAGAAGCAGAGGGGAGACAAGCCTTTCCCCGACCGAGACAGCAAACTCAAACGGCAGTTCATGAGAGGGCTCACCAATGAGGAAGTGTACATCAGAATAGCACCCATGACCCCCAGGCTACTGAGTTTTCGAGAACTGCAGACAGAGTGAGGAAGAGGGTTTCTAAAGTGCATGTCATGCCAGAAGGAAGTGGAAGTGCAAAGTCGGAGCAAGCAAACCGTACCAATGAATTATCAGAACTGACAGAGATGGTAAAAAATTTAGCTCAGGCTCAGGAGCAACAAATGTTCAAGTTGTCCAACCTCGGGTTGAGAATGGGAAGGAAGTCCAGGTCACAAACTTTCTCTGTTATCTATCGGTGTGGAAAAAATGGCCACATTGCCCAAAATGGCCGAGCAGTGCTGCCACCTCTGAGTTCTAATGGAGCTCCCCAGCCCAATTCCCCTGAAGGGGGGTATTCATCAAAACAGCTCAGAATTTAAACTATTAAGGCCTGTGGTAGCTGGGGAAACCATGGGCATGCAACAGGGGCCCCACCCACCAACAAGACAGAATAGCACTAGAAAAGGGGAAAGTGGCATGAGGTCAGTGGCATGCAATGCAGGACCCTGATTGACTCTGGCTCCCAGGTAACTAGTATAACACACAGCTACTGGCAGAGCCACCTAGTCTTACAGGGACTGAGACTAAAGCCTTCCAAAATACCCATAGAGTGAGCAGCAGGCCAGACAGTGCCTTACCATGGTGTTGTGTATATCAACCTGAAAGTACTCAGGAAAGTGTATAAGGCTGTACCTACCTTTGTAGTACCTGACTCTGACTGTCGCTCTTCAGTCCCCCTTCTGGTAGGCACAAATGTCATACGGGCCTCCCGAAGCCACCTACAAGCATGCTATGGCCAGCAGTTTCTACACTGGGTGAAGGAGAAGCACCCAGAATGGCATACAGCCCTGCTGAAGGTGGAGAGCTCTGAGTAAAGCACACATTCCTAGTGGAAAGGAAATGGATATAAGGTGCAAGGTTAAGGCTGGCTTTCAGAGGAAGGCCTACACAGCCCTGAACAAAAAGCCAGGCCTCGTTACAGCATCCCCAGGACCTCTTGGTTGCCAAAGACCTGGCAGATGTAAAGAGAGGCTGTGCCCCAGTCAGAGTGATGAATCTATTCCAGCGGGCCATTACAATTGAGCCATACACACACCTGGCCAAGGCTGTGCTGGTGCACTGCGTAGTTTAGTTCCCGGATGAGGAGCGGAGTAAACCTGGGATTGGAGAAGCATACCTCAGTCTGGACCAAGAGGTGACAAGTTGTGGGGTGAAGCAGCAGTGGAGAGCGAGATCCAACGCGCATGCCTTAAGGAGCTGCTGGACAAGTACACAGACGTATTCTCCCAACATTCCATGGACTATGGTCACACAACCACCATACCATGAGATTCTATTAGTGGACTCCAGACCCTTCTGACTGCCTTACCGTAAGATACCACCATCCCAGTGGCAAGATATGAGGAGGCTGCTGACAGAGATAGAGACAGCAGGAGTCATCTGTCCAGTAGGAGTCCATATGCCTCACCAGTGATGTGTTGTGTATTGACTACAGAGTGGAGGCCCTAGATTCATTGAGACAAGCCAAATGTTTTTCCATGCTGGATCTTACCTCCAGTTATTGGCAGGTGGAGGTTGCAGAGCACAACAGACATAAGACGGCATTCAGCACTCCCATGAGACTTTTTGAGGCAAACAGAATGCCCTTTGGATTGCAAAATGCACCCTCGACCTTCCAAAGGCTGATGACTTGCTGTTTTGGGGTTTGAACTTTACTCAGCAACTCATTTACCTTGATGACATCATAGTCTTCTCCAAATACTTTAATGAACACCTAGAGAGACTACAGCATGTTTGACAGGCTGAGGGAATACGACCTAAAGGTTAAGCCCTAAATGTGCCAGCTTGTGAGGAAGGAAGTGAACTAGTGAATTTGGTGTTGGCCGATGGCATCAGGACAAACCCGGATAAGGTCAGCCGTGTGAAAGACTGGCCAATGCACACTAATCATAGGGAAGTACTCCAGTTCCTGGGTTTTGCTGACTATTATAGGCGGTATGTGAAGTGTTACTCCAGTCTGGCTGCTCCTTTATAACGTTTCACCTCAGGAGACCCCAAGAAGAAAAAAAGAAGGGCCCAGAATAGCTAGGGCCCTGATCAGCCATTTGCATGGGCCACTGAATGTGAGGAGGCCTTCCTGTCATTAAAAGAAAAACTGGTTAATGCACCAGTGCTGGGTTACCCAGACTACAGCCTGCCGTTCCAGCTACAGACTGATGCGTCAAGAGAAGGGCTGGGTGCTGTACTTACCCAGATTCAAGGCGGAGCTGAGATAGTCATTGCATATGCCAGCAGAGGCTTGACCCCGCCTGAAAGAAGGTATCCTGCACATAAGCTAGAATTCCTTGCTCTCAAGTAGCCGGTCACAGAAAAGTTCCATGACCACCTGTATGGACGTCAGTTCTCTGTCCTCACAGACAACAACCCCCTGAAATATGTGATGACCACAGCCAAGCTGGCCAGCGGTGGGTCTCACAACTGTCTATATTCGACTTTGATATTCAGAACAGGAGGGGACAGGATAACTGTCTCTCGGATGTCCCAACAGGTCACAGAGGTCCTGCAGACATGCCCACAGCATGTGGGAAATGGTGGACAGTGGCCTGGTAAAGCTCATGTTGCACAGGAATGGGAAAAGTGTGCAGCCGAAAGGGTTACTGTTGAGGAGGAGCCAGGAACTGGTCAGCCGCTGGAGCCCTGGGAGTTGTATGGAGATGTGGGGATGGAGGCACTGCCCGCTATGACCATACAGGAGATACGGGCAGGGCAAAAAGAAGACCCAGTCATTGGTCCAATCCTACAATTCAAGACTAGGAACCAGAAACCAAGCCGTAGTGAGAGGATGGAAATCGGTGTGGGTGGGCGCCTTCTCTTAAGAGTGGAAGAGATTGGTGGTGAAAAACGGTGTCATGTACCATTGTGTCCAGGACTGCCACAGAGGAGATGTGGAGCAGCTGCTACTGCCAGAGAGGCTGCATCAAGTAGTCAAAATCGCTCTGCATGATGATGCTGGGCATCTAGGATTGGAGAGGACGTTGCAGATGATCCAAGAGAGGTTTTATTGGCCAAGAATGTTCCAGAAGGTTAAAGCCTGGTGGTGTTGCCTGAGGATAACCCCACAGCCAGTGTCAGAGCTATGCTAGACAATATTCAAACCAGTGCCCCCATGGAGATGGTCTGTGTGGACTTTTTGACATTGGAGATGTCCAAAGGTGGTTTCGAGTATGTGTTCGTAGTTACTGACCACTTTTCTCGCTATGCACAGGCCTACCCCACCAGGGACGAAAAGGCGGGCACGGTGGCCAGGGTGCTTTGGAAGAATTTCCTCTGTCGCTTTGGTTTTCCGGCAAAATTGCATGCAGACCAGGGGCGCAATTTTGAAAGCGCCATCAGAAAGGAGTTGTGCAAGTGTACAGGCATCACTAATTGTGCAAGTGTACAGGCATCACATAACTATTATGACCAGAAAGCTAAGAGTGAAGAATTTGGCGCTGGGGAAATAGTGTTAGTAAAGGTTTGTCATGTGGAGGGGACACAGAAGCTTGGAGACCCACGCCCATATGTAGTTGTGAAGAAGCAGCCCAACATACCTGTGTATGTAGTGCGACCAGAGGAGAGAGGACCAGAGAGGGTGATCCACCGAAACCTTCTTACCCAGTGCATGTTTCTTCCTGTGGATAGAGACCACCAAGGGAATATGGAAGAGGGCAAGTCAGCTGTCAAACAGTGTGAAATGGGCATGGAGCTGGATGCTGAGGAGGAGACCGAAGAGGATGGTATGGAGGAAATGGGAGAGTGGGGTATGACTGGGACAGTGAGTGGAGAGGAATATCTCAGTGAGGGAGAGGCTGACATGGGGACAGAGGAAAGTGGTGTATTCACTTCTGCTCCTAAGGTAGACACTCCAAGGAGAAACCCGAAAAGGAGCCAGCGTCCTCCAGCAAGGCTCTCATATGAGACCCGAGCCAAGGAGGTGGAAAGTGATCAGCAGAAGGTAGAGATAGGACGAAATTTGTGGCAGTAGGTCAAAGCAAGAAGGGCGACTGGACACATATAGAGCCACAGTGCAGACATCTGTTTAAAAGCAGGTCAACACACGCTTAGCAAGCCGCAGCCACTTACCATATGTTTATTGGGTTACATCGCTTGTAAGATGCTTAAGGAGATGGCACTATTGCACCACACTACACCCAGGTTTATGACCTCTGTGATGCTGTAGGGTTGTTACTGATTGCTGAGCGTGAACTGTTTTGCCTCAGTTGGCCATATTGACCTACAGGTAAGCCACGAATTGGTGCTGGCAGTTCAAATGAAAATGTCTCTAAAATGTTGAAACTTTTGGATTAGCTCTTTTAAGCTATTTTTATACTGGAAGTTTTTGAGAATTTGCAGTGTGCTATTTTCCTGTTTTTGTGTATTGTGTACTAATATTTTTGTCTTCAAAATGTTGTCTGAGTTGGCTGTATTGACCCTAAAGGTCCGTGTTGTATGTATCTAGCCCCCAGTTGTGGAGTCAACAAACGGTCCTGCTGCCATCATACTGAGTCTTTGAGTTTATACTCCTCCATTCTCTTTCTGTGGCCAACGCTTCCCTTCCTTCCAGCTGCACCCCTGCGAGTTTCCAGATAATCTTAACACAATGCAGAGTTCACTAGCCACAGTGGTGTAGGTTTAGGGGAAGTGAGGGTATATATCACAGGGTGGCCGCCCTACCCCTAGGCCACCAGCTTTACTCCCAAAATGTCGTCCATTTAACTTCCTACACTCCTGATTGCAGCAAAGTAGGCAGTTTGACAATAAACAACATTGTGGGCTTAGCAGTCTGTCTGCTTGTTCTTCTGTCTGTTGATGTATGGCATAATAAACTGTGTTTCTTCTGTGTCTTTAGGTGTTTGCTCAGCCAGCCAATGTGGCAGTCACTAAAATGGACGTGAGTAACCTGGCAATGGTGATGGCCCCAAATTGCCTGCGCTGCCTGTCCGACGATCCACGTATCATTTTTGAGAACACCCGCAAAGAGATGAGCTTCATCCGGGTTCTCATTCAGCACCTTGATACAAGCTTCATGGATGGCGTTCTATAGTTTACATCAAACACATATGCACACAAACAGAAACACACACGTCCATAAAAACACATACTAAAAAATCTCTTTATAAATATTCTTCCCTGTTAAATGCTCACATATATACATAAAAGATACACAAACCAATAATGGAGAAGCAAAACTTTTTTCCAGTATCTATAGCTATCGGTATATCAGTGCATTGGCATGACCCTTATTTCAACATACACACATACATACACACACATACAAACACACAAAAAGCACAAATTTTAATATTTCTTGCAGGCAAACACATACACACACTTACAAGACTGCATATTCATTCTTTTTCTGCCCCTTTATAATTTCTGAATGTGATTGAATTGAGCTCTCAGTTGGTGTATGTTCAGTGATTTTCTGTATGTTTATTGTGTGAATGTGTGGGTTCTCTGAAGAGTGTATGTGTGTAATTCTGCCACTTTTTTACTACACTGACCAATATAACAGACCAATATAACTTGATTTTATATGATTAATTTATTTTGTATTTATTTTAACAGCTATTTATAACAACTGCCTTTTTGAGAGCAATTGTCAGCCTCATGCCCAATATGGGTACGTTTGTTAGTGCGAGTGTGTTTATCTGTATGCTTATGTATATGTACAATATGATTTACTTAATTTGCCTGTCCACACTCTGCCCACAAATTGTTTATTTACACAACCTTTAGTTTCTAATTTAAAATGCTACACTGCCAAGCTGGACTATGTTGCTGTAGCTTACTTGAAACATGTCTTAGAAATGTCAAGAACACTGTTTGTGATCTGTTGTAATGGCCGGAGCACTCTGAATGTTCTGCAACAATAACCAGTATCCTAACACTTACACAATTTACAAGCCAAAACATATGTGAAACTTTCCAGAGTCTCCCAGAAATTAATTTTTGTTTTGTGTTTAAGTGATGTTATATGACTGTAAGAGTGTGACCTTTCACATACATACAAAATGTGTGTTTTCATTTTACTCAAACAAATAGTATAACACCTTAAATAATCACATTCCAATAATAATAAGGTAGTGTTATGCTGAAAAATACTATCCAGTGCCAGTCCAGTTCTCTTTAGCAAAATCTTGAATATATTATTTACAATTTAGGATTTTTCAAAGAAATGCAACATATTAATCATTTTATCCCTTACATTCACACACAGAATTTTCAAAAATTTGAGTAAAACAAGAAAAAATGTGCTTTTTTTAAATGGTCATTAAAAAAAAATTCTAATTAGGGTGAATGTTATGCATGTATTCTGAAGCTTGTCAAACCTCAAATTCTGCAATTGTGGGGAGAGCATGGATAGGTCAGTTGTTGTCACTTACTTTTGATTTTCACCCCCACCAACCACATAAACAAACTTATGACAATTTACATATGAAGTAACATAGCCACATTTATGCGTAGGCCTTAGACCTCACACGCGCACACACACACAAACACACACACACAGGTTAGGCGCGGTGCTTATATTAATGTAAAACACACTGCCATTCACACAAAATGGATACACAGTGTCCTCATTTTCCCTCAGGGGAAACAAATGAGAAAATGAATGAAATAGTCAGAGAGAAAGAGAAGAATGTCACAAAATTCAAAGTTTGGTTTCTCTGCTCCTCTGCATGTTGAAATGCTATGGCCACCATTTTAACACCCTCATCTCTAAAGTATGACACACAAAAAATACTAATAACTAAAAAGGAAAAACACAAATAAATTACAAATAAACATCACAAAATATAAATTTAGTATCACAAAGTAGGGGAATTTTTTACATAAGGTGAGCTAAAACTGATTTGAATTTGGTTTTCATTTTAAGAAAACAATAACAGGTTTCTAAATGGGACAAAAGATCACAGATGAAAATTGTGAAGACAATAATATAGTGACAAAGAACTGAAACGACAAATAAAAGTATCTGAAAGTGAGAACTGAGGAATTAAAAGATTACTTACTCAATGTGACCAGCATCCTCAAATCAGAAAAGACCCAGCGCACTGACATACCCACACACACACTGAACACTCATAGCTGTCGTGAACACACAGGGATGTCAGGAGCGTGGGAATATTTCTGCTAGGATGCTAGTCTTCCCATGATAACCCATAATAATCTTGTCTCAGATTATTATGATTTTTTATTCTGTTAAAGGAGTCATGCAAGATAAATCGCCTGTCTCTCCTTTTGTTCTGAGGTGGTATGGTGATTCTGTAAGGTTGGTTAAGGTCTAAATTAACATTGTTTAATAAAGAAGTCCAATATGAATGTTGTGCTCAGTCCATGATCCAGGAATGAACAACTGCCAACTTTTACCAAAACGTTTGCGTGAGATTGTAGTGTCGAATGGGGGTGAGGGTGCGGTGCTGCCTTAAATCCCGAGAGTTGGGGGCGGGGCTGCCTTACTTCCCGAGCGGTAACAGTAGGACTATCAAAATACATAAAGTTATAGTATCCACAGCAATCTCATAGTGTAACATATTAGTAAAAGTATTTCACATAATATTCTTGCTTGATATAGTCTTGGTATGAGCACATAATGTGTGGTGTGTCCCAATTTTTCTTCTGTTTGTTAATTACTCTCCAATCCAATAGGGGGCAGTGGTGCTCTTTACACGTTGTATTTACTTACGGACTGTGTTGCCAAGTGTTTATGAAACCCCGATTTGAGAAGATATTTAAGATGAGGCTGTAATTACGCTCCAGGGCTGGACGTTTTACCGGCAGGATTAGGGCATATTTAGCTTCAGGGGGCTGGTGGGACCTCCCTGAAATTACTTTTTGGTTACTTTTGTAAGTTGGGATGTCTGTATAATTATACTATTGTTGTCATTGTGTGCTGTCCAAATGCTTACACATTCACAACCATTTACAAATTTTCATAAAAAGACTTGCTCCTCAATGGATCTCTTCACTGAAACAAATGCTCAAAAGGCATCCTCTGTGTGTGTTATAACACAAACACATGGTTTTGATATCAATTTTTTATTTGAAGCCTCCTTGCATATCAGGTAATTTCCTGTTCTGAAATATTCATATTAAAAAGAAAGCAGCACATTTTTGTATGTGATGCCTTACACTTCCACCATTCAGAAAACTAGGCCAGAATAGCTAAATCCTTGTTTCACGTCATATAGATGTATAGCACCAAGAAGAAGACAAAATGAGTGAGACTATAAAAAAAGATTTACTTTCAGCTTAGTACAGTCGTTCAGGATCGGAAGTATACTTTTTTCAGTGCAATCTGATTCCAGATATGGTAGTGTAACCCACAATACGCGGGGAATTAGATATGAATATCTGGCAACTTCACCTCACGTTGCTCTCTGGGAAATGTCTATTCTTGTTCAGCCGCCCTCGAACGAACAGGTAAGTCAGGAAACGTTGAATGTATGTGCCGCACAATCTGTTTGGTACTAACCGATCGAACAATTATCAGCCTGGTAGCTTCTGTCGTTAAACAGCAATCCTGTTGGCTCACTGATAACAGAACGGTACTTTACTGAATTACCGTGACTCTCAATGGAATCTCTTTAAATGCTCTTTAAAAGTGTCAGGACTAAAGGACTACGCCTATTTTAAGGTCGGGGCAGCTTCTATTGTTTGTATACTTTACGGTTTTATGTTGTGTTAAGTGACTGTCTAAACGTTGAGAGGAACGTTTCTGGAAACCATGACCTAAATGCCTGAACCCCAGTTTAACTATTGATTACTGTCAGATGTTTATGTGCTGTATGAAACTCAGTGCTCGTCTTACATTTCTATCGTTCTCCAAGGAACATCAGGTGTGACGTGGCATACAGAGTTTGTTTTATTTGGAGGCTAGTTTGGCGCTGTCTCGCACACCTAAAGGTCCTGTTTGACAAGTTACACACCCACATAATGTTAGGGCGCATTGATACTTCTCACGAATTCTCTATGAAACGTACACAGTTGTTTCTATACATGTAATGACTTTGTTTTCCTTTGTAATCGGCCAATCAGTGAACCATTTGTCTTTTTTACACAAAGTAAAACGTAGGTTCCCTGGTTGAGTGATGTGCTGAAGTCAGTTACCGGTAAGTTTAAGTCCTTACGGATCACACGCTTGTCTGTTTTATAGGGTCTTCTTGGATACAGGCTGAATGTTTAAGCAAAACAAGTAGGCACAGCTATATCAAACATCCTGAAAATTTTTGTTACATTTGTGTGATCATGACCAAGAAAGTTATGTTGGCTTACAAGAACTGTTTTGGATGTAAAATTGGATTGCTGGGTGCCTCATATCTGCTGTACTGTTTGTTATTCACACAGAGGTTCGGTGGAAAATGAAAGCTGTGCCATTTACTTTGCCAAAGATCATCACTGCTCTTTCTGTATGCCTAAAGTTTCTGTATTTTTGAAGAGTCAAAACTCGTCTATATTTGCTCTATGGCTGCTTGAAAACCAGTAAAGCCGTGTGAAGAAACCCAGTGTAATTTCTTCCTGCATTTTGTTCTGTCGAATATAAGATAAGATGAACCATTATCTGTCCCACAAGTGGGAAATTTGGTTGCTCATGGCAGAAAGTGGACAGCACAAAGTTAAGAGCAGACAATAGAATAAAATCAAGTACTATGTCACCGTTCAGTATCCTAGACTGATTTCTTATTAAACTGCATCTAAAAGAAATGCTTGTCATTAGGTATGCACTGAAGTCTGCCACCCAAATTTTCGGGGCCGAAAATGGCAACAAATGCATTTTCGGTTTCGGACGATTATTTTTATCGGACCGAAACTGTAATGACGCAACCATGACGCAACTATGGCCTCTACACGAGTGATTGGATTAAAATAAGCATGTCTGCCGTGTGGCACGTGGGCACATTTCAATCATTTTAAGAAAGACCCGCGCCAAGACGTTTTTTCTCAACGTGTGGACTAGTTTATCCCGAGCTCCGTCAAGACCCTTGCGTCATAGAGGAGCTTCTTTTGGTCTTTTGATTAGGGCGCTCGCCTGTGATCGGGAC
The DNA here is from genome assembly GCA_037577295.1 of Ladigesia roloffi. Lineage (NCBI taxonomy): Eukaryota > Metazoa > Chordata > Actinopteri > Characiformes > Alestidae > Ladigesia > Ladigesia roloffi. The sequence goes on along the minus strand of JBBKCR010000148.1, from coordinate 12,625,147 downwards.
GGTCGGGGATCGACCTGTTGGGCCATTTGACATTTCATTTTAAAACCTTTGAAAGGCATTATAATCACCTATGTAAGCACTTGACCACTGTGTGAATGTTTCATACATTTTTTTAAATTAAACTTTATAACTCTGATGAACAATCTACACTCACTTCCCACTTTATTAGGTACACCTGTTTGAATCCTTGTTACCACAAATAGCTAATCAGTCAAACAAGTTAATGTATTTAGTCATCTAGACATGGTGAAAAAAGATGCTGAAGTTCAACCTGTTTATCAGAATGGGGAAGAAATGGGATTTAAATTACTTTAATGTGGCATGTTTTTTAGTACCAAAAGGGGTGGTCTGAGTATTTCAGCAAATACTGGGATCTACTGGGATTTTCATGCAGAGAATTGTCTGAAAAACATCCAGTGAGCAGGGGGATGTATGGAGGAAAATGCCTTGTTGGTATCAGAGGAGGATGACTGCTTCAAGATGATTGAAAAGCAATAGAAGCTGAAATAACCACTTGTCATAACAAAGGTATGCAGAGCACCATCTCTAAATGCACAACAGATCAAACCTTATAACAGATGGACTACAGCAGTAAACGACTACACTGGGAGCCACTCCTCTCAGATAAAAACAGGAAACCTAGGCACCTACAGTTTGCAAAGGATCACCAAAATTGGACAATACAAGACTGGAAAAATGTTGCCTGCTCTGATTAATCTCAATTTCAGCTGCTAGTGTATGACCGATGGAGTAAAACTGACTGATGTCTATGAGGTATTGAGGAGCCCAACCATGCAGGGCTTTATAGATAAGAATGAGGATTTTAAACTATATTCTAAATTTAACTTGGGGCCAATGTAGAGAAAGTAAAATAGTTTAGCGAGTTAAAAGACTTGTAGCAGCATTTTGGATGTTCTGAAGGCGAGATAACCAGATTTATTTAGAAAAGTAAAAAAAGAGTTCCAGAAACCAATGTATAAAGCATAAATTTGCAGTTATTGATTAAAAGTCAATTATTAACAGAGGCTTAGTAAGATGTCTTCATTTTCTTAATCAAAGATATTAATCCTCAAGTGAAGTTGGCATAAAAGATCATGCACAGGCATATGTGAAGAACTGGAGCAAAAACTTTGGCTTTGCTGACAAAGTACTTGAGAATGCCATCTTGGGCTTACTGTTAAAAATAAAGTCACATTATTGAGATGGAGGTGGTGCACTCCCAAATGATTGGCCTTCCTTAAACGTTCAACCTTTCAGCAATGGTTTCTGAAACTATCAATGCGATCACTAATTCGGAAGATATGTTAATAGTAGACATGAATAGCTGGAGCAACACAGATTTGTATGCTGGTAAAGTGCTTATTAAAAGACTGAGCCAAAGAATAATCATTGACACTCACATCAGCAGTATTGTGAGAATATTCAGAGAATTGTAGAATCATTAAAAACACAAGCACAGCTCACCAGTTTGAACAAGGTATGAAATAATGGACAGATTAAAGGAAATTAATTTATGGTTGCTGAAAGTTATTTCCTCTATGGGTAGGACCACATGCTGTTTGGAAAGCTTTAGCTCTTACAATATTTTATTACAATAAGATTAATTGAAACATACCTGAACAATGCACATATATTTTCAACCACTGCCAGGCGGATTTTATATAACACTCATTAATATCCACGAGAGAATGCAAAGTATGGTTGCGCGGTTGCTGTGGTAACTAGGGTTGTTGCTATGAGGTCAAGAACACGGCAGGAATTCCCAGACATTTACAAACATTTTGCAAACCAGCTCACACATACACAATGAGATTTATTGAAAAAAAAAAGTTTTACAAATCGAATGATTTAACAATTAATCACAAATCTGGATCTGTCTCTTTCATATAAACATACGCAAGCGCACATCCACACACGGTCCACTATTTTCACCAACAGAAAACAAGTTATTTGGACTTTTAAACGACGCCATTTTAAAAAACCGACGCCATTTTAAAGTTCATAAAACCGTAATATTCAGTTTATTTAAGTTTAATATTCTCCCACAACCTTCAGATAGGGGCGTTCTTTGGTATACGACGGTGTTTTAACAGTGCTGCGGTTAGTCGAGTAAAGTCCCAAAAATGATTTTTCACACACACAGGCACTGAAGGAGACGAGGATGCAGTTACAAAAACTCAGAAAACGGAGAAAAACTCTGTTCAGCACAAATCTGCTGTAACTTTAGAGTGAACCTGTCACCCTACTATATTTGCTGTCCTACAGACACAGTCATCACCCAAAGGTTTAGTGGCGGCCTAAAATCGGATAACGGCGCAGCAGCTCGGTTAAATTCACCAAAACATGCATTCGTACTCGGATTATTTAAAACAATCACAAAAAACAGAAACGACACATTTCGAAATGCATTAATAACAGCAGAGAATCCACCTGACCAAACAACTTACACCCTTTCAACTCTCCTACCGCCCAGAAGCCCCGGACCTTGCTCACTAGTGATGGGTCATGAGCAAACAGAGCCGATGCTTTGTAGAGCCGACTCCCCACGTTATTTCCTTTCGCTGCTCCGCTCTGTGACTCAGGGGCATGTCGGGGGAGTAGTCAGGCTCCAGTGGGCTGTAACTGATCTGAGTACAGTCCTGGGTGGGCCCTCCGACAGTGAGTGAAACGTTAGAAGTGTTGAGCGGCAGGTCTGAACTAAGTTTGTCAGACGGTGGGTGGGGAGCCGGGGGAGTGACGAGGCTCCAGTGGGCTGTAACTGGTCTGAGTACAGTGCTGGATGGGCTCTCTCCGACAGTGAGTGAGACAATAGAAAGGGATGAGGAGGATAGTGCGTCGCAAAAAACAAGTAAATATGACCGACACCCGTAAACGAAGCAGCATCTGGCTGCAGTTTACCAAGATATTGGCAATTGCAGAGCAGAGTACCTTCACTGTTAAATGAAATGAAAGTTACAGTAAGACCAGGTTCCACCACAAACCCGCAGAAACGTCAGGATGGTCCATCCTACAGTGCAGTTGGAGACGAAAAAAGGCCAGCTGACTCAACGTCTGGCCAGGGAGTGTATAGTCCCAAACAAAAAACTGCCGCACTAGTGCAGGTATAACATCTGATTGCAGTTAAACGTTTGATTAAAATATTAAACACATGTAAGAATGCCTGCTTTTGTAACAAAACAAATACAAAAAATAGGCAAATATTAAAGCTTCTCATAAAAAACACTAAATGCAAAAGGGTTTATATCAGCAAACAAAGCATTCAAATTGGCCGATTTAGGCTAAAATACGAGGTTACAGGAGAAAAATAAAGAGCCGTTTGGGAGCTGTTCCATGGGAATCGAGTCACAAGAGCCGGCTCTCTGAAAAGAGCCGAACTTCTCGCAGAGTGAGGTGACGTCACAGGGTCTTACTGACTCTCCACACATACTTCACATATTTTAAAGGGGACGCGACCATTTTCCCCTCAATTTGTTTCAGAGGACAGTATTTAACAGTTAATACTCGGTCCTTGATTAACCGATTACAAAGATTTATACAAGCACACTGCACTGTATTTTATGGTCCAGAAGGACGATTTTTCATTTGTGGTTTCCTGGACATGGATTAAGCCTAGTCCTAGCATAATTAAAAAAAACTTAAAGGGATAGTTCACGCCAAAATGAAAATCTGATGTTTATTTGCTTACCCCCAGGGCATCTAAGTCGAAGGTGACTTTGTTTC
>JBBKCR010000148.1:12570022-12586626 GCA_037577295.1 Ladigesia roloffi | reverse complement strand
TACGCCAAAGAGCATACACAGGGGGCTCGAGACGCTCGTCTTTCAGAGGTAAAAAAGGATATAAATACTGTTCAGTTCCTCACAAAAAACGATTGTTTCATGTTTTAAGACATCAATGTGTCGTCACGATCCACAGGGTGTAATCTGGACGTGTCTATGCATGGGTTTTTTATTTTGAAAGTTCTGACGCCCATCCACTTTCATTAAATGACTACCAGACTGCTATGGCTAAAGCTAATAATCTGCGTTTGTGTTCTGCTGAGAAAAAAAATCACCTTCGAATTGGATGCCCAGGGGGTAAGCAAATAAACATCAAATTTTCATTTTTGGGTGAACTATCGCTTTAATGCACTTTGCTCTCCTCCTTAAACATGCTTTGGTCAGGGTTATAATCTAGTGGCTTGTGTAGTCTTTGAATAGCAGGCTGTGTGCTGTTCAATATATTTTTTAAATCATTATAACCATTTGTGATGAAACTGTCAAGAAATATTACTGTTATTTATATTATCAATTACCAAATATCGAAGTCCTCCTCAAAAATAAATATTGGCGTAACAAATCCTGGTTCTTAATATCAGCATCAGAAAGACCCACATCAGTTGAAGTTCATGCCAAAAAATGGCAGTTTATAAATATGTATAGAAAGTTGAATATGTATGTATGTACACACTCAATATATGTATGTATACATCTACAGTGATGCGGGAGTCCTGGGAGGGAGAATAAGTTGGGTGTTGGTGGAGCGGAGGTTTTGTGAGTGGCAGTGGGGGGAGAGAAGTTATTTTAAGTATGATGGAGCATTACCATGCAGACATAGAAAGTTGAGCAGGGAGATTTTGTAGGTGATTCGGGCAGAAACAGGAAGCCAGTAAAGTGAAGGTAGGACAAGGGGTGATGTGCTCCTTTTTCCTCACTCTCATCAGGACCCTGGCAGTGCTGTTCTGAACATACTGAAGTTCTTGTTTGTTTTTTTTTCATTTTAGACAGACACAGTTCAGCACTCATTATAGATTAAGTATGTTAACATGCAACTTCCATTATCTGGTCGTTCCTCTTTTTATTTTACTTTAAGCAGGGGAATATATACATAGTTCACACAGACGTCATAAAATAACCTTTAGGATACACTTTTGTAAAATGTAAGTTTCAGTCATGAAAAACCTTAATTTCACTCAGACAGAAATAATGAAACCTACTTTTGTGACTTGATAAGTAATGTAAGGCTACTTTAATTACCCGCCAGCTCAGTTTGAAGCGTTTGGGATCAGACTTATGGCAGTATTATTGGTTATTCTGAGAATGAACAGTTACGCTAACTAACTTATCTGGGCGCAAACCGGCATGTTTACAATAGGAGCGTGGGGGCAAGAGGCCACACAAAGGTTCTTTGTTGCTCCTGCGTCCAATCACACGCCGGGGGTTAGATGGTCCCCTGCTCTTCCACCAATCAGAGCCCGGAAGGGGCCGTGGAGGGGGGCGTTTCATTGGGATGCTGCGGGCGTGCGCTACCCGGTTCTGTGGACGCTATTGAAGTAAATCGCCGGCGAATATGGCCGTTTAGTTCTCTCCCAGCGCCAAGGAACCTGACAGTTTCAGACTAAACTGAAAATACAGCGACTGATCTCGAGCCTGGTGTGTTTTGAGGCCGCGTTTATTACACGGAACGCCACCGAGAACTCAGATCCTTCCGACACATAGCGGTGCGATGTTAGGAGGACGTAGGGGGCCATATTGAGGGATGGGTGCCGGAGCCACACCTGCCCGCGATCGTCGAATAGACAGGTGTGTAACCTGCGGACCCTGGGGGACGCAGGGTGGGCCTCGTTCACCGCACGCTTCCCCCATTGGACCGCCTAGCACGCAGCAGCATCATCCCGCGCAGCCCCGCGATGGCGTGATCTAAGAGCCGGTGGATTGTCACAAAGGCGAGGAAAGGCATGCCGTAGACCCCATCATTTAGTTTGCTCAGGCGGCTAGTTCTGAGCGATATTTTTGTCTGGCATCAAGCGCACTCTTGACCGGACTGGATTAATCGTTACTGGATCGCCGAGCGTAGCATCAACGTGATTTGAAAAATTCCCCCGTTCTCTGCAGCAGCTTGAGTGTCTGTGTGCCGGGTCTTTCGCTGAGACAAAAGACGCGCAGGGACGTGCATGTGAAGCGGCGGCAGAGCCATGGCCGCGCTTCGGCTGGACGGACTGGAGCAGCTGCCAGAAAACGGCGCCGTACCGCAGACGCCGGAGATCCGCAGCTCCTCCAAGCTGCTGTCGCGGGTGGACGCGACCGTGCTGCCTTTCCTCGGCGGCTTCGGAACCTACCAGCGGCGCCTCGTGGCTCTGACCTGGGTCCCTGCACTGCTCATCGCCTTCAGCCAGTTCTCTGATTCTTTCCTCCTGGCGCAGCCCAAGGGCGCGTGCGCGAGGAACGGGAGCGGGCTCGCGGTTCCCAGCCCCAGCCCCAGCCTCCTCCTCGCGCCCGAACTGCTCGTGGCGGCAGCCGACGTCGATGCTAACGCCACCGGTGCGTGCATGTGCCGCGAGGGCAGGTTTGAGCTGCAGTCAGGACTGCAGCAGAACGTGGTCACCAAGGTAAACCTATAAGTCAGCGCTGATGGCTTCTCGTCTTTGACCAAATCTTGTGTTTGGTCCATCATATGGCCCTTTTTATGCTTAATGAATTATTTACCCCCTCGGGCAAAATGCCCAGTGTTTTTCCTTGCATTTGCTTTACTGATTTGCCCTACAGATTACAGTCAACGTCGTTGTGAATCTACATTTTTCCGCCAGTAAGGAATCTGATTCTGAGCCTGACCTGATTTGGAAATAGCGAACCCTGCATTGTTTTAACAAGACCATTATTATTCATGTCTGCATCATGTAAAGGGGAAACTTTGAGGCCCACATTTACACATTAATTGCAGGAAGAGGGCCCATGTTCTTGGTAGATGTATGCAGGCAGCTGCTGGAGCTGATAATGTGGTCCGGGGTCCCGCCCGTCCTCAGAGGTCTGGGACAGATAACCCTCTAGCCCCTGCTCCTCTACCATGTCAGTCACACTCAGCAGTATGCGTCAATATGTCCATACGTTCCGTTCTTTTAGTCAGCAACAGTATGTTGATTAGATTAGGATGCCCTGCTGGGGGATGTGGGGTTGTGTGGCCTATGTGTTAGAAGTGTTTTGAGGGAATGCAGCATTTGTTAAAAATCAGCCAATCCCTGTGACACAGAACATTTGGAACTCGCAGAATTTTTAGGATAGGATTATTTAGATTATATGTTTATATTGGTAAGTTTGACCACTCACACACATGGTCTTCCCATTTGATGACTCCTGAGGCTCACTCGAACATATAAAGGTGGTTCATATCACAAATAAAATGTTGCACCCAAAGCCTACTACTCCATTTAAATTTATATCTACACTACTAAGAAATTAAAGCATTAAATATTGTTTCATCCAAGCAGCTGAGATTTCAGCTAGAAGTCAGTGCGTGCTGTACTGGCATGCTGCTTTTATTGGGTAAGTTGAAAAGTCATTCAGGCATTGTTTACAATCAATTAAATTTTGGATTTTTTGTTCATACTGACCAATGGGCTAACAAACTGGTTACATTCTGAGACCATTTGTTGAGTTGAGTCGGAATGTCTTAAAGTTCTCCATATGTTTGAAGACAATTGGTGTGACGTTTCAAACGATCTCCTTATACTAAATGTTGCATAACACACCTACAAAATTATAAGAAATGTCACTTGAACATCCCTAGTCAGAACATCATAGACTTTAGTACCAATTTTAGTTTTGATAATATAAAATGGCTTAATTATAGGCTTACTGAGTGTACCTTATTTGTCCATTCACTAAGAAATGTGTCACCACCTTTCAGAAGACCTTTATACTTTGTACTTTTTTCATTAGTTATGTATATGCTGTGCATTTTAAAGCATCACTAAGTAAGCTTTCTTGTAGTTATGTGTAGAGCAGTAATGCACTGTCTTTCTCCACAGTGGCAGCTTGTATGTGATGAAGAATGGAAGGTCCATATCGCTAAGTTCTCCTTGCTGGTGGGCTCCATATTTGGCTACCTGCTGATGGGGGCTATGGCAGACTGGTAAGCATCTCAATGCAGTGTCTGCTTCTGGAGGTCTCAACCCCTGCCTTAAGAACACTCTGTTTAATTTGCATTTGCCAGTGTAATTCATTCACAAGGTGGAAGCAGCCTGACTAGGACGCCTGTCCATTGCAAGGCAGGCACAGACACAAACACTTGCACACACTTACACTTAGGGGCTGTTTCCTGACAAACTATATTGCCAAAAATATTGGGCACTCTTTAAAATCATTCAAATGTTCCATAGACACAAGTGTATAAAATCAAGGACCTAAGCAAGCGGACACTTTCTACAACATATGTGAAAGTATGGGTCACATACTTAGATAGAATGCCATCTTTGCAACAAGCCCATTCATTAAATGTCGTGACTAATTAATATTCCAGGGTTCAGTGTTAGTGGCATAATTACAAAGTGGAAGCAGTTGGGAACAACAGCAGCTCAACCACAAAGTGGTAGGCCACATAAAATAGCAGCGGGAATGGTGCTCGCTGAGGTGTGCAGTGTGCAGAAGTCTGCAGATGTCTGCAGCTACAGAACTCTATGTGGCCTTCAGATTAGCTTAAGGGAGAACTTCATGGAGTGAGTTTCCATGGCAGAGCAGCTGCATCCAAGCCTTACATCATCAAGTGCAATGCAAGGATTGGATGAAGTGGTATAAAGCAAACTGCCATTGGACTCAAGAACAGTGGAGACTTGTTCTCTGGAGTGATGAATCACGCCCCTCTGTCAGGCAATCTGATTGACTGGTTTGACGGTTGCCAGAAAAACGATACTTGCTTGACTGCATTATGCCTAGTGTAAAGTTTGGTGGAGGGGAGATTATGGTGTGAGGTTGTTTTTCAGGGGCTGTACATGGCTCCTTAGTTCCAATGAAAGGAACTTTTAGTGCACACAAAGCCATTTTGTACAAATTCATGCTCTCAACTTTGTGGTAACAGTTTGGGGATGGCCCCTTGCGGTTCCAACAGGCAGGTCCATAAGGGCATGAGTGAGTCTGGTGTAGAGGAACTTGATTGGCCTGTTCAGAACCTTGACCCTCAACCCGGTAGCACACCTTTTGGTTTAAGAATGGAGTGAAGAGAGCGAGCCAGGCCTTCTCGTCCAACAACAATGCCTGACTTACAAATGATCTTTTTTTTACGTTTGTTAATATATTGTATATCTCAGGACTGTGGAGGAAATCAGGGTAAATACATACAGACACACATCTCACTTGTAAGAATGGCTGGACATTCTATCAAAAGGTTCTTTAAGGAACCAAAATAGGTCTCCTATGACATTCTGGCCTTTAATTTTAAAGCATAGGTTTTCAGCATGCTAGAGCGATATTTCTCACAATTATGGGACGTTTTCTAGCTGGCACCAAGGCAAGTTGACAGAAACCTTGGGACACTGCACAAAGAGGCGAACAGATGTATGGACAACACTGAGAGGAGGCCATTGAAAAAGAAGTGGCACACTTGTCTTTACTGACGATACAAAGCAGCAACCGTATGAATTGTAAAGCGGAACATCTCGGACAGTGCTTAGAGTGGGAAAGCAGTTTTGGAGTTTTTCCAAAGTAAAATATGTTCTTGTCTGGCCAAGTTACCCAACCTGAACACAGAGGATTTCGTGTACCCAAGACTAGACTGAAGACAAAAAATCTCCCATAACCAGCAGGAATTGAAAATGGCTTCATTACAGGCCTGGCAGAACATCACAAGGAAGATACCCAGCAGTTGGTGATGATTAAGGGTTGCTGGAACAGTCTGTACAGGATTTGCCATTTTACTTTAAAAGTTTATTTTCTTGTGTAAACCTCTAATAAAATGTTTTGTAGGTTCATAATTATTTTATGATACAGCCAGGATAGTTGCAAAAAACTTTATTTAGCTCTTTCATTTAAAATCTGTCTAAATGCTTAGAAACTGAACCTTATTTCTGAATTCTCTCTCTCTCACTCTCTCTCTCTCACTCTCTCTCTCTCACTCTTACTGTCTCACTCTCAGGTTGGGGCGTATCCCAGTGCTCCTGGTGTCCGTGTTGTCAGTGCTTGCTTTCGGCCTGGCCGTAGCCTTCTCTGTGGATGTGGCCATGTTCAGTACGCTGCGTTTCTTTGAAGGTTTTTGCCTGGCTGCGATCAGGCTCTCCCTCTATGTACTAAGTAAGTTCACTTCTTCCTTCATTTATCCCTGATGCAGAGGTTGCGGTTTGCCTTTGACCATTTTTGCTGGACTGTGTTTTGCTTCATGTATTTCCCGTATTAGTGTTTTTATTTTCCGTTCTTTGAGAGAATTTTAAGGCAGCACAGGACAAGTAAAGACCTGCAACATCAAGTTAAATTGTTTACAAAATCTGCATTTGGAGGATTGGGACTGATTGTCCCAGAAAAGATTTTATGTAGATGAATGATGAGGAATGTAGGAGAGATACAATGCACCAGTAGATCCTATCATTTATTTATTTATAAAAAACAAAAACAGGTGAAGGGGTCACAAGGCTCATTCAATCTCCTTATTGAATCTTGAAATTTTGATGGACCGTCATGTGTGTAAAGAAAATGAAAAGCGAATTACTTCTTATAATGCATCTTAAAGAACTAATTGCAAGCAATATATTTGCAGCAGTGTTCTATAGTCTTTATTTGTAGTGTCTCAGTACCTTTATGTATAAATCAATCATTTGTTAAACATACCTGTGTGTGTGCTTATCAATTTATACTTTTTTGTTCATAATTATACAGTCAAAAATACAAAGGGCATGATAAATAACATAAATGTCTGAATACTGGTTTCTGTCCAGTTAGGAACACTTTTCATAACTATTATGAAAGTAATTCCAAGAAAATACATTTTGTTGTCCAGTTGGAATGAATTTGGAGGATGAGGATAATGTTAAAAATATGGACACAGACACACATTTAATTACTGTAATTTGAACTGGAGTGGAATGCTACACTACCATTGGGTATATTACCCTGTCTGCTTCTTCTTCTGCTCTTTCTGTATTAGGAGAGTAGCTACATTAGCTGTTTGAGTGTAGGTGTGCGGCAGGGGTGCAGTAGGAGGATATTGGGGTGAGTAGTGTGAACGTGTTCTCTGTGAAGTGGATCACTTTCAGTCTTGGGACGGGAGGAGGCTGAAGTAAACAGCACAGGAGGACCCTTCAGCATCAAACAGAATAAAGATAGACACAGAGATCTAGCGGAACAATAGAGCAATCTTGGATAACCATTGTGTTATATTGTGTAAAATGAGAAATGCTTCTTCTTTTTCTTTTTTCTTTAAAAAAAGGAGTAGGTGTTTTCTTGTTGCCTTATTGTGTTTTTTTTCTGCAGTTAATAACCCTACTGCTCTCTCTTAGGGATTGAGCTGTGTTTGCCTGGTTGGCGCTTCTCCATGACAATGGTTGCCAGTCTGGTTGTGGTAGGCGGGCAGCTGCTGATGCCTGGCTTGGCAGTGCTGTGTCGTGATTGGCAGATTCTTCAGGTTCTCATCATTGTCCCATTTGTCCTCATGCTTCCATACATTTGGTAAGCTTAGCCTGAGAATAAAAATGTATGTGGCATATATGATTATTTAGACATGCTACATGGGAAGCAGCATGTAAAACAAATATTTTAAACACTTTTTGTACTCTTCAATATGATTTTCCTGAACTTAGAAGGAAAACCTAATTTTGTGTATTTAGACAGCACCTTCTGTATTTCTGTTTGTATTTACTTGTATTATATTACTAAAAGAAGAGAACTTGGCAAGGATCTCTGATTTTTCTCATCTGTTCAACTGGGAATCAAAATGAACAGTGACCTGGGTGTCCAAGAACTATATTTTTATTTAATTTAACCCTTGTTGTCACGCGTGAACACGTGGTGAATGAGTGCATTCAACTCATTCACCACGTGAAATCGATCCCACAACCTTCTGATCCAGGCTAAGAGTGAGGAGATGTATTTGGTGGTCTTTCCCTAGTCCCCAGTTTGTTTTATAACTCTGCATGGATCCTGAATGGGGGATCATGGAAAACATATGCTTTCTGTCATCCTCTTTTCACCACAGGATATTTCCTGAGTCACTGCGCTGGTTGTTGGCCACACAACACTATCAAAGAGCAAAGAGGCAAATGTACTCTATTGCCCGGAGTAACAGTGTTGATATGGCAATAGATCCCAATGGTATCCTGTCAGGTAAGTTGTGTTATTGCATAGATTGAGGTTTTCCTAGAGAATGAATAGCTGTATCTAACAAGCCATCCAACAAGGGTTATGATAATGACGAAGTGGGTGATGCTTGTGTCCAGAGCTCGAGAGAGAGCTGCAGCAAAGACCCAGAACCTCCTGCATAACACAGCTGAGCAGCACCAGAAACCTTTGGAAGAGCACTGTAGTACTTTGCGTCAACTCGTAAGTGTATTAGTGTGCAAGTATATGCCCAAAACCATGCAGACACTCCCATTTCAGGACAAGTCAATTCCCTTCCTTTTCTAAAAAGCTTTTTAAGTATTTAAATATTGTTAAAGTTTCAAAACACTCACTTACCCGTTCATTCTTGTCTGGAGATAAACAACTTGTTTTGGATTCTATGTTTTTGTGCAGTTACAAAAATCTACAGAATTTCCATTCACACTAAAGTTATGACGAGTGTTTTAGCTCCAGACTACTCTTTAAAGAGGCAATACAAAACAGAGTGTGTGAAAAACAGGCTGTTTAATTTAAAGATATAAAGATGTTGGAAAATTAGTTAAGACTACTTGGTAAAACCCACAAAAGCATTAGAAAAATTAAAAAAAAGTGAGGGGGAAATAAAAGCCCCTTTCAAGTTCACTTATTGCATTGCATTGCTTTGCTGCAGGCATTTTAATGTCACCTTTCTATTTACATAGTGTGTAGTTGTAAAGAAAGGGATTGAGTTGCCCAGAAGTCGCCATGTTCGCCATGTCCAATACAAAGCATACACTAGAGGAGTTTTTTAAATTTCAGAACATTTTCCCTTCTCCTGAAAGATGTTTGTTACTGTAAGTTGATGAGTAATGAATGTTATCTGCCTCTGTCTCACCCTCCACTACCCCCACCCCACCCAGGCTGACTGGCTATGGTATCCACTACTGTTTTGCACGTAGTATTCTGGAGGACAGCACATCTCACCTTCATTACTACGGGTTGGCAGGGATTGCCATGGCATCATGTGTGGTGCTCTGTCCTGTGGTGGTAGGTTTAGGCAGGAGAGGTGGCCTTCTGACCTTCATGATTATCACAGCACTGGCCTCGTTGCTTCAGCTTGGCTTGCTCAGCTGTGAGTATATTTGTATACATACACACACCCCCCCACTGGCATTCATGTATCTGAATATGGCAAGTGTGTTTGTGACTGTTATACTATATATTTTCTTCTATTTGACAGTAATTGGAAAGTACAGTCTTCGCAATGATGCAGGTAAGGTCACTTGCTGAGGCATATATGAATGATTATTTAATAAGATATATGGTGATATGACTCGAAATTTGTACACGTACATTCAGGAGCCTTTTTTCTTGTTTGGTGTCAGTTCTGAGGGACACTTTGAATCGGCGATTCTCTGTGGCGTTTTCTATCATTGGCATGTTCTCATCATGCGCTGTCAGCACTCTCAGCATCTTCTACTGTGCAGAGATCACTCCTACTGTCATCAGGTCAGTAAAGTCTCTCTGCTCTCTCTCCCCTTCCTTCTTTATATTTTCTTATTCTGCTACATACATACAGTACATACATATTTACATACACAGGCATATATATATATATATGTATATAAATACAAACACACACACACACACACAGTTACATGTATATGTTTTTGTGTGTATATATTAGGGCATTAATGACACTCTTCTGTGCTAGCATTAGCCATGTTAGCTAGCAGTGCCGTTTCAAATGACGTGCAGAACACTAGTGCTGTTATTGTATTTAACACCAAATTGCAGGTTGTGTCCTCGTGCTGTTTGTGTGTCTAGAGTGAAGTATCTCCACACGAGTAATGTGTGTCTGTCTCCTTTGCTCCCTTGTCTCTCATCTTGTTGTGGTTGGGTTAAGATTCCACTCATGTAAACGGTACCGCCCTTTTTATGAAGGGGCAATAAGAAGTGATTTATGTCAAGGAACTCGTGTCTGCATCAGCCAGTCAGAGACAGAGACTTCACTGCATAAGCAAATGCACACAATGAGAGAGAAGAAATAACACATGACTAGTTCGACGTCTCTCAGGGGCGTCGACTTGTGCCTCTGAAATATATATGTGCACATATTAGGGGCGTGCAGGGCGGCCGCTATTCGTATCTGTATTTGTATTTGTTAAAAGGGAAAATCATTCGTATTCGTATTAGAGTAAAATTCCTAATGCAGCACGCAAACTCTGTCTGCTGCTCCTGGAATCTACGCCTGAACTTGAGCGTGTGACCGGCTGGGGGTGTGGAAGTGGAGTTATAGTTTCAATTCTCGGCCCGAACCCGAACCAACGTATCGCTCACCTCACCTTCTCCAGCAACACTGACCACCATCATTTCTGTGCAAGGTGACCAGACACTCATCAGTGAATAGGACGGTAGACCACTGCTGCATTGTCCAGGTCACATGATCTAGTGCAGTTAACAGTTTCCCTCCACCGTGTTGAGCAATCTGATGAGGGTGGCACAAAAATAATGTGGGGTTGCTTCATATATCTTATAGATTCACCTTCCCAGCTTGGTTGCAGTGTGATAGACGAGACCTGGTTAGCAGGTGGATTTGGTAATGAATACATTAGGGGTTTAAAAAGTGCAGTATTTTATTATCGGCAGTGATGCATATGAGCTTTATCAACAAAACCATGTTTAAAAATGTAGTTCAGTATTTCAGTATGTGTTTTATTGTATGTGTGTGTTTGAAATAGGGGTGGAGGTGTTGGTCTGGTACTCGCAAGTGCAGGGTTTGGCATGTTAACTGCCCCGCTCATGGAGCTTCACAACCAGAAAGGCTTCTTCCTTCATCATGTCATCCTCACTTGCTGCACCCTCCTTTGCATCATTTGCATTCCGTTGCTGCCGGAGACGGTGGATCAACCACTGCCAGAGACTCTAGCTGAAGGAGAGGGATTACTACGCAGACCCCTCCTCCCAGGAGAGCAGCATCACCTCTTGGCAAGGCCAGAGGTCAGGGAGTATTCCCGAGTCCAAGAAACACCCCTCCACCAGGCGCTCAACCCCAGCAACAGCACAGTGCCTAGTAACAGCACAGCCAATGGAGTGAGAACTTGATTATATTCCTACATTACACAAATCAAAGCCAGCACAGGCCAAATGAAGAACAGCAAAACGATGATCGGATCGGCCCCACAAGCACAAAACGCATCATGAGGTTAAAACTGCTGGGATGAGGGAACATTCCTAGAACATTTTAACCAGTGAATGATGACAACAAACTCATTAAAAACTTAACTTTTCGTATTGTGTATAATATAACGAATATTGATTTGCTCATGCGATGAATTTTATATTTCCAGTGACCACTAAGGCGATATTGACTGGTTGATGTTGGCGATGCGGAGTTGCCTCACAGTTCTTCAGTTTTCTAAAGCCTACCTGGTGTTTGCACTAAGTCCAGAAAAAGCAATCATGGCAGAATTTGTAAATGTGTCCTGTCTTATGCATAATTGAGAGAATGAGAGACCTGTGGATTATGAAGGTTGAGGGGGAGAAACAGTCTGAATCCATGTGTGTGAAAATCAAGTGTTCAGATCATTTTCAGTGATACTCTCTACTACTAACTAATCATCTTCGTGCTCTGATGCTGTGGAGAATGGATCCTGGTCTGCAGAATGTAAAGATGTGTTTTGGAACATCATTTTGTGTGTGTGTGTGTGTGAGAATGAATAACCCATGTAACTGTACACCAAAACAGTTATTGTTTCCATTTGGAAATGTAAAAAAAGAGATGTGGGCCAGAATAGAGCAAGAGCTTCTGTCTGGCTGCTTCTTCTAATTGTGTTTAAGGAGTGTGCCATCTCCCAACTTATCTCTGTCTTTATTCCTTTATACTTAGTTTTCATTCCTGAACTACTGAATACGAAATTATAGAATGCGTTTCTACTGTTACTGAAATGTGTTTTGTTCACAATGTGCAACATATTCACATTCAACTCACTGTTCTGTGCATACTAGAGATAATGTTTCTGTATCACTGGCCTTAAATGAGCATTAATGTGAGTGCTTAACCCTGGTCCTGTTGATCTACCACCCTGCAGTTTAACTCCAGCCTTTATCTAACACCTCTGGTCCAGGTGATGACAGCTTTCAGGGGACGTCTCAATATTAGACCTTGCCTTGGACCTGAATTCTCCGAGGATGGTAATTAAATTTAGATGCAGTTTTATCTCTCATGATGGCAGCGATGACCAACATCTAGATAAGCAGTATAAATCTGTCAGAAGTCAAATTGATGTACATATAATAGTGAAGAAATTGGCCATGTATTATTAGTTTGACACAGCTCCACCACTGAGGTGTACTCCACTTGAATGAATTCAGTTAGTGTTTCGAAGCAGTAATGTGCAGAGCAGAAGTGTGCTCCTTCATTTTTCCATTTTTATAATACCTTGCGCTTGTGAATGTTTGATAAACTGTTTATTTATTGATCACATTTCAGTAAATAAGCATTCTTAAAAATGTTTGTGTTGCAGTTAATGAAAAACCTAGTAAATCATTGTATACTGATTATAGATCAAGTGAAGCAGTGGGCAGCCACCAACAAGGGGCCCTGGGAGCAGTGTGTGGGGACCGCACCTTGCTCAAGGGTTCCTCAGTGGTGACATTGTTGGGATACGAACCCCATCCTGATTGCAGCGCCAATGCCCTAATCACTATGCCATCCAGCTGCACATGTAGATGAATTGTAAGTTTACCCGTAGAGACTGTATGTTTCTCTTTTAGCCTCCTTTACCCCATTTATCAAGTCAGGACACCTAGAGGACCACCAGGGGGCAGGTTATCATTTAGACTGGATTATTAGCTTGTGTGTACATAGTGGATCAGACGGTGCTACTGAAGAATGACTAAAGAATAACAAACCACAGCATCAAATTAATTTTCATAAATTATTGCATCTTTAATATGGATAAACAGGTTAGATGTGTATAATAGGGTGCACAGTAATAAAGTGAAATTGCTATAAAGTTCAAGTGCAGTGTATATCCACTGCACAACCTCTGACCAAAGGACTGATATAGATCAGACACTACTTGTGGACCACTTTCAACACAGCAGTGACACGTTCCCAGCAGTTAGCAGGCACTTTTATCCAAAACAGTTCTATTCCTGAACTACAGGAGACAGTCTCCTTGGAGCAACTTGAGTTTAAGTGATGGGGAGCCAGTGGGGGTATGCTGAAGGTAGGATTCAAACCCATGATCTCTTGGTCCAGATGCAAGCATGTTACCCACTAGGCCAATATGAAGTGTATGTAATAATGGTATGAGTTTATCAGGTACAGACATGTGGCTGATTGCAAGTATTCCACCCCTCAAAATACAGCCAAGCTCTGGTCATAAACTGACCACTAAAGAAAGACTGGACTTCAGCCTCCTCACATAGTGCAGGACAGGTGATGCTGGAGCAAGTTGGACCAACAAAGTGGAGAGCTGTAAGAAACTAGCTCAACTGTAAATAAATGAACAGCAACTGTGTGAAGATTTTGTTAACATTTATTATCTTGCTTATGAACAAAATACAGAATAATGAAAAGGTTTACAGTCACATTACAGTTTAAAATTTGTCTGGGTTGATCTCCATTTCCTTTTTGATTCTGTTCTCCACTAATAGCGTTAGATTTGAATCTGTGACTGGCAGGTTGTAACTCACAAAAACCTGTTTCTTTGTCTTTTTTGCTGCAAAAAGAAAGGAAAATATTATACATTACACCAAATTAAATGTAAGGAAAGGAAAACTTGCAATGTTAAGTTCTGGAAACATGATTTGTCTAGGTAGTAAATATGATTTTATCCATCAAAAATCGTTTATGTTGGCATAAAAAATAGTTTAAAACTGTTAACATCTTGATTCAGACATCAGTTCAAAGCAAATTTGGTTCTCAGCTCATTTATGCACTTCAGCCATTGCAGCACTTGATTTAATTTAGGTAAGGAGGAGTGGAATCTTCTAGAGCAGGGGTCCCAAGGCCGGTCCAGATAGGGCCGCTGTGGGTGCAGGTTTTCCTTTCAACCCAGCAGGGGGCGCACCTGACTCCACCTCTGTACTCAGCTGGTCTTGATGTTCAGTTCCTCAGGTGTGGCTCTTTTGGGTTGAAACAACCTGCACCCACAGCGGCCCGATCTGGACCGGTTTGGGGACCCCTGCTCTGGAGGGTAAATGGAACATACTGACATATCTGAAAAATGTGATAAGAGTTTACTGCATAAGCAAGTATTTTAACATATTTCTAGGTGCCTATGACATATGCAACAGAGGCGTATTATTCACCAGGAGCTGATTGTAGATTAATTGAGCACTTACTCAGTCTTTGAGCCAAAGAGCTTGGGGTTGTGTCTGAGGAGTCTCCCAGTACCAATGTAGACAATGGCATAGAGTCCTAGAAACAGAAAACATGTGTGTATGACAGGGGATTCTGCTGTTCTATTCAATGCCAAGTAAAGCAGCAAATGTCAGATAGCTTATAAAATTTGAAAAATGTGTCTGAAACTTCATTTAGCACCATCATTTAGAAATGTGAAGACTGTCATTCAATTCAAGTAAATATTACGGTTCAAAATAATAATATACTCTCTGAACACCTAAGTGAAAATTAAGGGAAAATTAAAAGGGGAGATATTAATCACCGCAAATAATACTTTTATTAATAGTATTTAACCCTCTGGCTGTCCTCGTTTTTACTTCCCTTTGCATTGTTTATTTAAGTAAAAAAAAAATCACACTCAGGCCTTGTCCACACGTACACGGGTATTTTTGAAAACTGAGGTTTTTCTATGCGTTTTGGCCTTTCGTCCACACGTAAACGGCGTTTTAGGTAAGTGAAAACGAAGGTTTTTGAAAACTCCGTCCAAAGTGGGGATTTTTGAAAACTCTGTTTTTGCGCTTACGTGTGGACGAGAAAAACGAAGATGAAAAAATATGGACCGGCTTGCGACATACTGTGCGCCAATCAGAGGACATCTAATTATGCGCTGTGTTTACATTAAATTGTCTACAATGCCCGACGTTAACACATTACGATTTGGCATGCTTATACTCATGCACAGAGATACTGTCCATCCGATATGAAGGACATAGACGTCAGCGTCAGCTTCGGTTGCTTTTATATTCAACCCGGACACTAGCCGCGTTTACATGGACACTTTTTTTCAATCCGATTAAATTTAATCTGATTAAAATAACCCAAACGAACTGTTTACACTGCGTCAAATAAAGAGATCCTTGTTTGTTGTCTCTTCCAGCGTCCGCCGCCAAGGCTTCTGATTGGTCAGCAATGCTGTACGGTTTAAAGTTTATATCGCCACCCGCTGCCGTGGCATGCTTTTATCAGCGTTTATAGCGTTTGCGTGTGTACGGAGATATTTTTCAAAACGTGCTTGTGTGGACGTGATTAAAAAAAAAAAAAAAAACAACGAAAACGGAAAAATCTCCATTTTCAAAAACACCCATGTACGTGTGGATATGGCCTCAGCATCCTCGTGGCCAAAAGTGACCATTTCCTGTTTACACTCCCAAAATGTTACAATATTCATATATAATAAACTTTTTTTCAGCTTTCATCAACTTCATTTCTTAGATTAGTATCAGTCCTTGTCATGAAAAGCAAAAATTCATTTAAATTAAGAATTTTAACCCTTTAAATGCCAGTTAAATCACCTAATCCTAATGGTTTATGAAGGGAGAAAATCCAAGTTTTTAAACCAAGTAATACAGGCAACCTGATTTTTTAAAAATAATTATTTCAGCTAAAGATATATTTTTTATGAAGTGACAGAAAAAGTATTTAAAAAAATCACACTCCGCGTCCTCGTGGCCAAAAACGGCCACCTCCTGTTTACACACCCCAAAATGTTATCAAGTTAACATATATTACAATATTTTTCATCTTTCACCAGCTTGATTTCTTAAATTAGCATCAGTCCAGAAATTGTTGTTGATGCTGTAATTTCTCTTTTTTGGAAAGTAGATATTTGGGTTTTGCATTTTGTTTATGAAAAGTACGAAGCTATAGCTGTTTTCTGCATCAAAGCGGTTTCCCTGGAAACTCAACGCTCAATAGACTGACACAAGTAAGTAGTTGTACCTTGGAGGTTTAATCAATTTATTTCACTCTATCTTGCAAATCTTACATATATGAGCTGCAATTTCACTCGTGCACAATTTTTTTTCACACAAACCATTAACTGTCATCCTTGAGGTCACACCTCTGTCAAAATTGTGTCCTTCATTTGCTCCATTGGAGTGCAGTAGGCCATCATACTCCCCTATTGGATACTAAGAATATTATATAAAATTGCTTG
>JBBKCR010000148.1:12555013-12569922 GCA_037577295.1 Ladigesia roloffi | reverse complement strand
GGTGCATTGCTCTTGTTCATTTACTGTACTGTGATTTGGAACAGTGTGTGTCGTGTGATTAAACAGTTTGTGAAAAATAACTTTCTGTCGTCATGGGTTTGCACGCATGCGCACATGCATGTGGGTGAGGTCGATTTTCAAAATAAATTCAAATAGTTCTCCTCGATTTTCAAATTGAGTTTTTGCCAAAAAGTCACATCCCTAGTATTAATTGTGTTACGCACTCTGTGCAGGAAATGTAAGAAATTTGATTTAAAGACACATCCCTCACACAAGACAGCACAGGGAATGGCAAGTGAATTAAACCACAAAAACACAGCTCAAGTTATAAGATTCTGTCTTCAAATAACCGGATATTCACTGTTTAAAACAAGATTCTTGCACCTCTGATTGTTTTTTCAGAAACTGTCCTTGACAAGTTTACTGGTGCTCACAGCACGTTTATCAGTTATCTAGTCTATGTCAATGCCCACAGTGCAGTCAAAATGAGATCTACTCACCGTGAGCCCTGAATGTTCTGTAGGAGGTACTCTGAGTGGAAGGAAGGTACCATTGGATCTTTAGCCCCATGGACAATTAGCGTGGGACAGGAAATCAAATGCAATAACTCCCTACATATGTTACCTAAACAGGGAAATTCAAGTAGAGGTGACAATATACCTACGTACCAAATATACAAATATTGGCCGATAAATCTTGCCAAAGTTTCAGTATGGCCAAGCAGGCAGAGGAATTTGGATAAAATACCATATGAAGCCTGGATGCAACTAGTCTCACCTTGAGGTTTGTGTCTAAATAGGCTCATGGCATCCACCCATTGCTCCCATGTCTGTCTGAAATACTGAGCACCATACATCTCCTCCATTGGCCGTCTCATTCTCTCACTCCACAGTGACACGTCTTTAATTGCTGAAAACACACAAGTGTAATGCACAACAGAAGAAAAACTGGCATTTATCATTTTCCACAATCTGTTTAGAATTTTTCTATCAGCTTAATTCTTTCTCACAATTGTAGATTTTGACATCTTGCTCTGAAACATAAGCATTGGAGCCCCAAACCACCAACTTCCTAATATGGGCAGGGTTTAATGCAGCAGCAACAAGAGCAGTGATCCCTCCATCGCTCCAGCCCAGCATGGAGAAATGCCTAAACCCTAATGCCTGTAAAAACATCAGAGAAAAAGCAAATGTTGGAGAGACTTATTTTGGTAGCACTACTTTCCTTATATGTTAGCATTCTTACATAAAACTGTTCAGCCAAAAGATTGGTAAATAATACAGAATTGTGCTCCTCATATCAAGCTTTTATTTACACAAGAGCCATATTTAGGGAACAGCAAATCCACAGCCGGCTGAAGAGTGTTTTCACTCAATACATCATATTCTAAAGGTGACCATGAGATCATTATTATACAAGTTCAACAGAGCACTTCAGTAGTTACACGCTGCAGCTGATGCCCTAGTGTTTAGGGAGTCCACCCGTGATCAGATGGTTATGAATTTGAATCCCAGGACTGCTAGAGGCACCCCTGAGTAACCCTAGAGCTTTGGTTTTGGTTTGAAAATAAGGGAATTTTTTCTCGCCGCGAGCATTCCCAGCACCCCAACCACGCTCCAGTATCCCTGACATTTTAAGACGGGTGACAAGAAAACTACTTCACCACTTGTCAACCTCTTATAATCTCAAATAGTTGTTTTGCACAGCTGCACTACTTCCTGAACTTCAGGCAGCTCCTTTGTTTCCTGTCTGACATTATTGGACAAACTGATTAATCCAGATGATCGGGTGATCAGTTGAGGAATTACAAACAAAGAAAATTCACAAAAACAAATTGAGGAGCACAAAAACCAAAGAAGAATCAATTAACTACAGTTAAGAAGCACAAAAAACAAAATAAGAATCACAAAAAACAAACTGAGAAGCAGAATTACATTAAACACTCCCAGAAAGGGGAGGTACCAGTCAGTGCTTAAAGTGGGAAAAAATAAGTGCAGGAACTCAAAATTTCCGACATATTCTCAGGCCACTGTCGCTGCGTTGGATCAGTTTCTGTAAGTACCGGAACGCAGAATAAAGTGGCGGAACCCAAAAGACAAAAATACAGAAGTTCCGGCCCACTTCAAGCACTGGTACCAGTCAACAACAGGAGACATCACTGATTGGACGACCGCACTGTTTGTCTTTGGAACCGAAAGTTATAGAGTGCAGAGTAACTTTCAGGTCCAAAGACAATCAGTGATATCCTGTTGCTGTCTGGTACCTACCTACACTTTCCAGGAGTGCTTAATGTAATTGTGCTCCTCAATTTGTTTTTGTGGTTCTTAATTTGATTTTGTGATACTCAAATTCCTTTTGTCCTCAATGTTGTTGTTGTGCTTCTCAATTTGTTGTGTTTAGTAATTTGTTGCTGTGGTTTGCACTTAAGAGCCACCATACTCAAAATACTTAAAACTGAACACATAAATATAACATAAATTTAGGACCTCTTTTTTGAGAGGACGCGGCAACCAACTGAGGAGCTTTGGGGATCTCTATTGGGGTCAATAGGTTGGGAATCACTGCCCTAGAGCAAGGTACCTTCCCCACACACTGCTCCCCAGACGCTGTGTTCCTGGCTGCTTCACGTGGTGAATGGGTTAAAAGCAGAGAAAGAATGTTTTGCTGTTCATGCTGTGTGCTGTGGCATGTTCACATATGCCAAATGGACACTTTACATTTATTTTATTCGACAAACAGTATAGTTTGCTAAATGTATTCAAAATATAATTGAAAGTTGTTTCTGTCTACAGCAAATGTATTCTACAATTTAAAGGCAAAAAACTTATAAAGCAAAAAACGTACTTATTTATGGATAGGAGAGTGTGCACCCTGTTAAATCTCTGACCTGCATCAGGTCTACAGCATCCTGAGCGTCTCTATGGAAGAAGTTCAAGGGAAAGTCTCTGTCTGGAGGTCGCGAGTGCCCATAACCACGAGGGTCCCATACCACCACTTTGAAACGTCTCTTATCCAACATCTCCAGCTGGGGGGCAAAATCCGTCTTTCCACTCCCTGCAGCCACATAACAGACAACAGACAAGATTCCTCCATCACTATATCTCGTTTTATGTCTTGCAGTTCAATGTGTCAGTCTGTTATTGGTTAAAAGGTAAGGGCTTACCTAGGGCCCCTGGCAGCAGCAACACAGGATGGTCTCCCTCACCTGTCTGCTGGTAGAACAGCTCCACTCCGTTTACACTCTTCTTACCAGAATTGACAGACATGCTGAAGAGAAAACAGGTTACTTACTCGGATGAAATATATACAAATGTGAGAGAAAGAGTGGTATGTGTGTTTGTTGGGGGGGGGGGGGGGGTTGTTCTTATTCTGTCACTTCTCATTTACCCAAAAAGGCGTCCGTCTGGATAGACTCTTCGGAGCACATTGAACAGGGGAGGTCCTCTGTTGCAGAACAGTGTAACCATAACAGTCGCTTGAAAATCACCAATTCTAATCAACGATATTTCTGTTAAATTAAATGTTTTAAAGAGACTGTTACGTTTCCATACACTGCGGCGAAAGTGCGCAAGTCTTTTACAAGACGGAACATTTTGAAATTCGTTTCAGCACATTCTACAAAACCAGTGAAAAGGACCTGCAGCAGTTCACCTCATCCAAAGTTTTAATTTTTTATTTTATTATACTACATATAATAAAATAAACAATCTTTTGTTTTATCATATTATATTATACTTTTGTTATATTTGCAATGCCTTTAATTTATTGTTTATTTCATATATTACTTATGCCTTTAATTTATTTTTTATTTCGTGGCAGAAGCGATATTTGAGCAAATTCCTGCCAATAAATCACTGAAAACCTTCTGCATTTTGTAGACATGTTTACGGTGGTACCGGCTGGGCCACCATTTTTCTGTCTTGAAACGCTTTCATTTTTAAAAAGTTCAGTTTCTTCTCATCGACCCAATGCCTCGTCAGTAGTATAGACCGGACGCGATAAGTCGGCAAAAAGATTTCTACGAATGTAATGCTTCCAATAAAATAGCAGCAACCTGGAGAGTAAATAAATTTGTTAGAATAAAGTAAAAATATATTTCAACGTGCATGTGTATATATTTTTATTAATCAGCTCGACTTTTCCATTATCATGGTATAAAGATAATTCGATAAATCGAGCTATGTATTTTTTATTAGAAAGTAAAGTGGGTCGGATGTTCCATCAGTCGGGTCACTTGATCACCTGGAGCGAGTCCGTGTTCAGTTCTGAGCTTATACATGAATATATCTATAGTTCTGAGGTTATGTGTGACTCGCTGGAGGAGCTGATAGAATGGTTTCACTTCCTAAAGCCTGCCACATGTGGTCACACTCTGGACTGCGCCTGGTTTCGATAACATTCAGCCTCCAGCCTGTCACCTGGACCTTTCAAATATGTGGCTCTTCTACATCTGGACCTTAACGGCTGGGATGTTACAATTACTCATGCAATGAAGAAAATATTGAGTGTGTGTGTGTTTGTGTGTGTGAGTGAATGTGTGTTCCCACTGGGGCACCCACAGGTGGAGTAAACTGTGGGGGGCGTCCCTGGTGAGCTCTCTGGCTCGCTCATTCTCCCTTGAGACTCATCATTCAGAGGGTCAGTGGAATGTGTAAATTAGTGGAACGTGTGTGTGTGTGTGTGTGTATTTGTGTGTGCCTATGGTCAATGAGATTGAGCCTGGGGATTTAGGGGATTTTTGGTTTCATAACTTAAACTGATAGGTTAGGTGAGAATTCAAATGTACAACTTGATAGCCAAGAAATGTTTTCTTCTTATGTTGGGCACTGGAATTACAAGATAACTAATATAAGCTTGCAGTCACCAATTCTCATCAAGCTAGCGGCATACCTGAATCATCTCACACATGTCCCAAAACACTGTTAAGCAGGCTTACTTGTGTGGTTTCACAATACACAGTGTGTCAGCTACAACAAAAATAAGAGTTTACTAGACATTTTGACAAAGACAAAGCCAATTTGAGGTGTCTTCATTGATGTAGACATCATTGGATGTCAGATTTTCACTAAACCAGCTAAATAACAAATTACTTACAAATAATTGTGCGCAGGAGTATATATAGAAATGAATTTTGGCACAATAGTATAAAAAAAATGTACAAATATTATGCTTTATTACCATAACTAAACTGGTCTTTCCCTCACACCTTTATATAGTGTCTTTTTGAGGCATTTTTGTTTTTGTATATATTGCTGTGACTGACTTGCAGTGTGTTCATGTCTTGTGTAATATATGGGTATAAAATATATTTAAATGATTGCACAGAGGGGTCTTTGATTAAGTAAATCTTGCTGTGCTAATTAAAAGATAATGTATCTCAAAATAATCTTGAGGTCTTTATGTATAAGCAACATCTTTCATGATATCATCAGCACTACCATAAGTATTATTTTATTGTAACCAGTTTTTACATGCTTATTATTTTTTGTAGTTTCTTTATTTTGTTAAATAGACATCTTTTTTCAGAAGGTCCAAACAACCAACTTTCAGCCATCTTGCAAACATCTGTCCAATGTACATGGCCTCTGGTTTTCTCTCATGCACCACATTTGATTAGGACATTTACTGTTTCGTGCTTTTGGAACAAGGTGTTTGACTCTTTTAGCAACACTGGTTTTCCGGTTTTTCTTTCAGTTCAAATGAGAAAAGCTGTGTGTGTTTATTGGTATGTGAGAGCAAAAATCTGGCACCAGCTGCTTAAAGAATTTTAGGACAGGGGAGCAAATGGTACTGTGCTGTGGCATCTGCAATCAGAGCTTTAAAGAATTGACAATCCTAATTTGTATTATATTTGTGGTCAGTAGGCTGTTGAATGTTCTTTTTTGGTGGATTATGGAATGGTTGCAACACTGATTGCTCATTTGATCCCTTTTAGTAATTTGTAATACCTTTAGTTCCACACCTCTTAATGTAGCATGCTATAAAATGGTAGTATGTATTTAATAAGGTAGTGAATGCTTTAGTATGATCAGAGTGACATGATACTCCTAGACTCTACTTCCTTGATTTCTTTCACCACATAATTAAATAGCTTCCTTTTAATAATGTAGTTGTATGTAGTTTTGCCTTTTACAGTAGTCATAGCAACAGTGTTGTTTTGAAACCGTTCCTATTTCAAGAGAGAAATCTCACAACTGAAAATTAAACCTGAAAGGCCAACTTTCTTCTCCCTTTTTTCAAAGCCAAATGGAAAGTGTGACAAATTTCACTAGACTTTTCACCTCAGATTATGTAGCTGCAGCATATTAGTGTGAATGTGTGTTTGTATTAGAGAGAGACAGAGAGAGATATGGTGAGAGAGTGCTGTTAAAAAAGAGCAAATAACCTTCTTGTGTCACATGAAAATACAACTGTGATGTTTTATATTCAGTGTTAACACATTTAGAATGAAAGGAAAGTTAGAAAGAGAAAGGAGTGTAGAACTAGTGTTCCAAAAATGTGGTCAAAACCCAATATTAGAGTCAAGCTGACTTTTGTTTTTACCAGTTATTTCAAGACTGAAAATGATCTAAATATTCTGAGTAAAAATGACCAATATGGAGTAATCTGCTAGTTTGCCATTGGGATGATTTGAAATATAATCATAGCTAGTATTAAGTGAAAGACACCAGTTTACAAACAATATTTAAACTATGCCCAGTAAACAGTGACATTATTTAAAAACAAATAAAGATAATACACTATTGTTATAATGTTATAACACATAATGCAATATGGATGATTTAAAATATTTACTCTTATTACAAATAAATTAAAAACAGAAACCTTAAAAATCTAAAACCACATGAACTGCAAACATATATTAAATGTATATGAAAATTTTCATTTGAATAAACATAAAAAAGGAAATCGCAAAGATACATATAATAGCTTGCTAGCTTACACTGAGCACTGACCCACTATATTGACATGACAAGTACACCAAAAAGGATTTAAATTGCATTGTCATTGTCTTTGTATTTCCCTGTGTCTGCCCATGTCTGGGCGTAAGGGGCACAGCCAAACCCTGTAAAACAGGTGTGTCCCCATACCAAATTGTGAAAAACAGGTGTGTACATATAGTATGTGTGTGTCTACAGAATGCAGTTATGCATAATTACAATCTTGTATAGTAACTAGCAACAAAGGTGAAGCATAAACATTAAGTATTTATAATATTAATGCTACTGTAAACCTACAAAAAATACTTTTTTATATATCTGAATGGTTACTGTCAACCAAACATTTCATACAGGCTCTCCTCTGCCACTTTTGTTGATTTAAACAAATTTAAATCTCTCACTTAGAGCATACCTTGAGTACTTACACTACGAAACCAAAACCCTTAATTTTACCCCTTAATATAACCTTAATTTTTACCTTAATTTCCAGGAAAATTAATTGAGAAAGTCTGATTAAGTCTGATTAAGGGGTAAAACTACTACATTTCCCCATTATTTTTTTAAATTTGCCCCTTAAATAACTGAGCCTCCTGAAGAAAATGTCTTATGTTTAGGATTAAGTGGTTTCACACTCACACCTTAAATTCACTTTTAAGGTAAAATTAAGGGAACGGTTTACAACTTAATGGCCACTTATTTCAAAATCAGGTGTTTGGCATATTTTCCGGGGTAAATTAAGGCAGAGTTAAGCAAATTTTAAGTACATTGTGTTTCATAGTGTTAGGTAGATAGTGTTGCTTTATGCCATTCATTACACACATTTACTGTCTGTATTCATGAGCACTTATCTAGTGGATTTATCCATGTGTAAATGGATACATTTATATTATAGTTTGATTTTTTTAGTTCACAGTTTTTAGTTTTGAAAAAATGAATGAATTTATAGCCAGGTAGGGTGATAGACTGGGCTTTGGACTTTGGTCAGCAATGACACACTGCTTGAATTATATTCCTATCATGTTACTGATGCAATTTCACCACATGTATCGAAAGACTTTTGTTGAACATCTCACATTTATTTACAACACAAAACATAAATCAACTGAATCTGAATACAAATCTACTCATCATCACTAACACAGAAAACAGTAATAGTAATTTGTAGACAATATCAACCTTGGCTAGTGATTGGCAGGGAGCAGGGTAGCAGCAGACATTTCATTTCCCTGTGATCTTTTTTAAAGATTGTGATTGCTAATTTTCATGAGTTCCATGGTGTTACCATCTGAAAATGGGTAAAAAACAGATCATCATTAGATTTTCAGTTCAATTTTGACTCAACGTTCACAGTGCATTGCCTAATAGGCTATGAATTAGCATTCAACCCCCAGTAGGAGAGTGGTAATTGCATTATATGAGTACATCCACATTAGTCTTTAGTAATGGATTGACTCAGCACGTTTTTGAAGGGCATTGTGGATATATAGCATAAAGCTATGAACAGGTGGCCTGGGGGAGGGTATGGCTCATTTGAATACCTGACCATCAACCACAAGATGTACAGATTTCTGGGAAAAGGACTTGATGAAAGGAGAGGGAGGGGGACAAAGGACACAGTGGGGTTGTGGGCCAATTCGTTTAGTAAAACGGGTTTATGTAGAATCTAAAGTGTCTCTTAATCGTTTCACTCTTTTATATCAATATCACCATCATAGGCTGGCACATCTCTCTTGCAGTCTTTTCAAATCTAATCTAATAAGTTGTTCCAAACAGTGTACAAATATTTGTTTTATTTCAGTAATAACTAATCTTCCATCCATTTTATAGACCAGAAATACAAATTAATTTACTTGTGATTTTCTTGATCATACCTGATCATTCTACCTTAAAAATGATGTATATGTGTGTGGATATGGTTTTTGTGCATGTGTGTGTGTGTGTGTGTGTGTGTGTGTGTGTTTATTTTATTTGCCTGTGCTGGCTGAGTGCTGAGCAATCTTAAGGTCCCCGAGGACTAAACGTGTTTGAGGTTCAGGTCTAGTCATTTCTGAACAAATGTTAAGCATCAAATAGCAGATGTGTCTCAACCTCTGACGGAAAATATGCTTTGTCAGCCTGGGCCTCAGCACAGACGTGGGGAGTTTTGCGCCATTCTAGAGAAGCAAGAGAAAACAATCCTTTAATCAGAAATTGGTATCTTTTTAAGAGGCCAGAATGTGTGGGGTCAGGCTGCTGAAGGGCATCAGCCTAGTGGGTCTAAGTCATTAATCCTTCAGAACTGTTCATACTGATTCTTCAACTGGTTTCCAACTAACTAATGGCTAACTCATTCTGACAGTAGTCTTTTTAAACACTATTGTTGAGCTGTAATTGAGAATACCATTTATGTGCGTTTGGGTGCATGTCTGTGTGTGTGTTTGTGTGTTTGATGAAGTTTCGTGGAACCACTGGCGCACATCTGGCCGCTGCTTGAGCGCCAATGACGATGCGCCTCTTGCACGCAAATAATCAGGAAAGTTGCGGGTGAAATTGGAACGAGCTGAGTTTCAAATGTCAAAATATCTGATGGGCGAGGTAAGGACATCGTTCTTCGTAAAACTGAATATTACTGACAAGTCTTTCTCTTTTTCTTCACCTTCTCCTTATTATTATAAGACCTATAACATATATACATTGTATCATACGTACTATTATAATAATACTTATTATTGTTTTTGTTATTATTACCTACTGTTGCTGTTGTTGTCATTATTATCATCTGTATAGTTTTTTATTATTATTCGTAGTAGTAGTAGACGTCGTTGCAGAAATAGTATTGTTGTATTTTTATTATGTTTTTCCATTATGGATTAATCTACTCATCCCTGAAATCTAAGCTTCCTTTAGTTATATCTGAACTAACGGTCTGAGGCGGATATGTCGGGGTTGAGCGGGAACGGGAAGCTGAGGCAGTGGCTGATCGAGCAGGTGGACGGGGGAAAGTATCCGGGGCTTGTGTGGGAGGACAGTGACAAAACCGTGTTCCGCATCCCCTGGAAACACGCGGGCAAGCAGGACTACAACAGGGACGAGGACGCTGCGCTCTTCAAGGTGGGCTGCAAACAGGGTCTCAGGGAGAAACTTGATATAGGTGACTCAGGTAATGAAACCACGGACTCTATCCCCATTCTCCTTGCAGGCATGGGCGCTGTTTAAGGGGAAATACCGCGAGGGCATCGATAAACCTGACCCCCCCACGTGGAAAACGCGCCTGCGCTGCGCGCTCAACAAAAGCAACGACTTCGAGGAGCTTGGAGAGAGAAGTCAGCTGGATACTTCAGACCCGTATAAAGTTTATCGGGTGATTCCGGAGGGGACCAAGAGAGGTGAGTCCTCTACTTTGACTGGGAACGCAGCTTAATTTTTTTCTAGTTTTTTTCTTTTGTGAGAGCTGAGCGCGCTTTGGCAAGCTGTCTCTGCGGAGCGCCGTTCCTGCTCTGGTTCTGTATAAAAATCCCGTTCACTTCTTCTTTTTTGCTCATTTTCTTCCCAGGGTCAAGGTCTTATGAGAGCATCTCCACACTTACAAGCCCCCACAGCTTCCCGTACTCGCCGTACAACCCTTTGCAGAGTCAGGTGCACACTTTTCACTTATTTCCAGTTCTGGTGGAAAACACGTCCACATAGAATAACGGGGATGAAAAGCTGCGGCAGAGAACATGGGAGAATTAATATTTTATCAGTTTAAAATGTCAGTATGCTTATTATGCACGCTGGTCTCAAGTGCATTGTGTATTGTCACAGGTGTGTAACATCTTGTCTCCGACTGAGAAAGGCTGGAGGGAGTTCCTACCAGACCAGACTCAAGTTTCAGAAATCCCCTCTACTTACAGCCCGCACACTCAAATTTGGGACAACGGTACTTACTGTATGTGTGTGTGTGTGTGTGTGTGTGTGTGTGTGTTTATAGTGTAGGGAAGGTATTTTAAATATTGTAAAAATAATTATGTGACAGGCACAATCTCTATTCATGAAAGTGTATATATGTGTTCATGTGTGTTATGTTGGTATAGGTTACCAGATCAGTGGCTCCTTCTACAGCTGTGGCACCTTCAATCCTCCTGCTCATGCCTATAACTTAGACCAGAGTCTACGATCAGCAGAGGCTCTGGCTTTATCAGGTACATATCAGGGGCAGCTGGTGGCCTAGTGGAAAAGGAGTGGTCCCTGTGATCAAAGGTTTTGAGTTTGAATCTCATGTTCCAGTGGCACCACTGAGGTACTTTTGAGCAAGGGGTCATCCCCACACACTGCTCCCAGAGTGCAGTGAATGTGAATGTGCATGTGTGAATTACAATGAATCCAGTGTGAATTATAATGAAATCATGTTAGGTGAATCACATGTTTAGCGTGATATGCTTGGTGGGGAAAGGAGAAATTGAACCCTAGTCTGTGTGAAGGTCAGCAGAGTTATGACTGAAATATAACCATAAAATATCATCAAGAAGTTAATCAATATTAAAGATTTTTCCCTACAAAAGTGATGAATAGAAACCTGCTATGCTGCCCTATGTTCCCACACTGAAACAGTAACGCATTCTCACTTGATTCAAATGTGTAAACAATTAAAAAATTAATTGCATATATCACATCAATACACTGAGAGGCATTGTAGTTGGGTGAAAAGAGGGACTAAATTACCAGGGCCCCGTAGTTGTGAACCTCGAGCTTGCAGGGGCCCATAGCCAGTGCTTGTGAATAGGGCCCAAAATTTGGTGATACCTTATAAGAGATATATTCATTCAGAAATGATACATATTAGAATACAATACATTCAATGCATTACTGTATTTATCTGTGTTAGACCCCAGGCTACAGGTGTGCGTGTTCAGTGGGGATTCTCTGATCAGAGAAGTGACTGTGTTCAGTGTGGAGGGCTGCAGACTGGCTCCCTATGAGGAAAGCCAGTTGTACCGTGGTCCGGCTGGGCCAGAGGTGGTGCCGTTTCCCCAGGTTGAGACAAGTGAGCTGGAACATGGCGTTCTGATATGGATGGCTCCAGAAGGCCTGTGTGCCCGTCGTCTGTGCAATGCCAGGGTCTACTGGGAGGGGGCGCACTCTCCCTACACTGACAAGCCTAGCACACTGGAGAAGGACCGAACATGCAAGATTCTGGACACCCATCACTTCATCGCAGGTCAGAATAAAACTAAATGTCACTTAATAGAAAAGAGAAATTCATTTCTTGCTTCTGTAAACAAAGTTTGATGTGCAATGTCTAACAAGTCACTTTCCACAAAGCTGCCAAAACTGCGCATCTATCCTGATGTGACATCACAACTATAGCCTAAAGTGCTCATTTAGCCTGTCCGGCAGCAATGATGAAGAGTGTTGTCACTGTTTGTTTTATTTGTAGCGGTCACAAAGTATCAATATTTAACAATGTGCTTTTAGCCTGATACATGTAGAACCATATAAAAGTTTTCTTTCATTTCTAAACTAGTTTGAGCTTTCAATTGCTAATTTCATTGCTAACAACATCAAGCAATGTGCAAACATAGATGGGAGTTTCCAGAGAGCAACTGCATCCCCTGGTCAGGTGGCATTTGATCATATCCCTGCAGTGTGTGTACATGATAGCAAAAAGAGAGTGTGGGCTCCCTTATTTATGATCATTCTTTCTGTCCTACAGAGTTGCAGGCCTGCTATCTACAGTCACGCCCCCTTCCCCGGTTCCAGGTCCTGTTGTGGTTTGAGTGCCACAGCACTCAGAGGAGGCCGATTACAGCGCAGGTATGGCTGTACACAAGTGTGAAAGCGGATAAGTTTGTGTTTGGAATTGAGAGAATTAATCACAACTGCCAGTTCAAACTTTCCCATTCTAGAGGTCTATAACAATTACCTTTTTTTCAAGCAATCTTAAAATCGCCAGTACATTGATTTAGGATAAATAACTTAATCATGGTGACTTCATCGTGCAGGTGGAACCATTATTTGCTCGCCAGCTATTCCTCCTTTGCCAGCAGAGCAACACAAGCCATCGGAGGGCTCCCGAGCTTGCGGTACCATTGCTTTGGGACCAGCTGCCCACTCCACAGCAGGACTACCCAGCCAGCAGCTCCCTTCAGCTCCATGGCAACACTCTACAAGACTGGCTTCCCCCAACCCAGTCTGGATACACTGAAGTGGGAGAGTGAACCTACTGCATGCAGGACCCATCTTCTTTCATAGAAACAGAATGCATACTATGTGATTTGATTAAAAAGGAAACAAAATATCTAAGGCAGAATGTGTATTTAAATATAAAAATATGGTGTATTTTACTTTTAGCTTCCTTATTTCTGCATTATTCTCATTTCTTTTTTTAATGATGATTTTTAACTTGGGGGCAATGGTAAACCTTTTTTATTACAAACATAAACCAGTCACATAACCATGTCTGTAATCCAAATAGAAGAAAAATAAATAAAATGCAAGTGTTCTCAGTTGGTCTAAAAGCTCTGTTCTGATCTTTTCTTTATGAGAGTTGATTTATATTCTGACTAGCATTAACACGCCTACATACACAAATACTAGTTTTCCTCACCCAGGGAGAATGTATTTTTTTTTTATTGTAAGCCTTACCCTGGATTTATACACTCTACATCTCAAAATAAACAAACAACTAATAACAAACAAGTCTCTTATGCATCATTTGTTACTTTATTTCACCCACTTTGCAACAATAAATAGAACATTCAATGGTGATAACGACACAGAACTGGACATTACGTTTTGGATGAAATACGCTGCCTAAGCACTCTTTAGGATGTTTAACGTGAAAGGTTTTGTAGATTTTTTTGGTAGGGCATTTAAACACAAGACTGTTTAAGAAGTGTGGGCAGGAAGTCAGTCCATTTGCTGCCGTCCTGTAGTGAAATGAACTGACCAATCACAAGAAGTCAAAGGAAGGTTAGTTTACATGGAGGACTCTGCACATCAATAGGCTCGGTGATGATGAGACTTCTGACTCTCACTCAAATTATGGTTGGATCTTGTTTTGTATCACAACAAGAACTGTCTTTTCATAACTTCAGATTAGCCATCTAGTTCATAAACTTAACTAAACTGGGACAAGGGCTTCAGAAAATTTTGACTTCTAAACATTAACTTTCATTAGAAAGAAAACACAGGACCTTATATAACAGTTCACACCTGCATCTACCAAATTCGCAATATTGTTTGACTACAGCCAGCACAATTTTGGCATTCGCATTGGTTGATATCGCATTAATCTTTGATGTTCAGTTAATCTTGTTTAAATAATACAGAAAAGTCTCTATCTAGGTCACATAAAGGGCTCATTAATGCATTTTCATATACTGCCGTCCCAACTGGAAGCAAGGGAATCCTCCTTTAGTCCATATTGTGCAAGCCTACTAATCATTAATGAAAACTAGACAAGTTAGCAATCTTAGTAAAATGGTGCAGACTCTCACATGCTTTCTTTCATAAGACACAGGCATTTTTTTCCATGTACAATATTATTCTTTGACACTCCCTGAAGTATAAGATTATTGACTGACCAAGGATTTGAAATGTCTGTACACAGTCTATACATTTAAAGTCTACTAGTAGAGTGGAACCAGGAGAAATGCTAAGGTGGTGCGTTTTAATACTGACATTACTTCCTCCAAGTGCTTTCGCCCTTCTACTTAATATTGGCCCCTGAACTGAAATCACAATAACGTACAAAAGTGGAAAAAAAAGGACACCAATGTATAAAACACATTATAAAATGAATTTACATGAACACAGTCAATAAAACACTTTGGTCAAAGATAACAATTTTCTTGTTTCCCTTTTCTTAAATGGAATGTGTTTCTCATGGACGACCTCCATATCTGCCACATTAAGTAAAGCCACTGACTCGCAACATCTCCCATTGTACTGGCCCCATCTCCCATTGTACTGGCCCCATCTCCCATTGTACTGGCCCCATCTCCCATT
>JBBKCR010000148.1:12517345-12536693 GCA_037577295.1 Ladigesia roloffi | reverse complement strand
GTGTGTTTGTGTGTGTGTGTGTGTGTGTCTGTGTGTATGTGTGTATGTGTGTATGTGTGTATGTGTGTATGTGCGTTTGTGCGTATGTGTGTATGTGTGTATGTGTGTATGTGTGTATGTGTGTGTGTGTGTGTTGACACATGTTTGATCCTTCACAGTGGTGGTCTTCTGTACCTCTCTCCCACATCCGTTTTCAATCCCTGTGTAATCCAACACACACATGTCTGCTCCACGATTTCATTTCAGCAGGTGTGCTGAGCTATCCTGCAGTTATGTAACACCTTGGTTACTTTATGTTGGCACAAAAAACGTGTCTCTCCTTTCTTTTCTCTCTGTGTGTGTCCATGTTAAATAATAATTTATTGGCCTAGAATACTGTGCTAGAACAAAGGCTTTCTAAAGTGGAGATTTTGCAGGGAGCAGTCAATTGATTGGTCAGAAGATTTACAGCGGGTTGGCCTGTTTGGTGTTGGCTTACATCCATTTGAGGCATTTTGAAATGTCACGACTTTGCTGAACATGTGAACATGTGTAACTGTGAGAGTCCCCCTGCAATTAT
The DNA here is from genome assembly GCA_037577295.1 of Ladigesia roloffi. Taxonomy (NCBI): domain Eukaryota; kingdom Metazoa; phylum Chordata; class Actinopteri; order Characiformes; family Alestidae; genus Ladigesia; species Ladigesia roloffi. The sequence continues at coordinate 12,536,134 of JBBKCR010000148.1, read as the reverse complement.
TGATGTTTTCATGGATAGATGATCTACGAATCTGTAATTGTGGAATGTTTTTTTCTTTAAATATTTATCACGTGTAATGATGTTGAGACAGCTGTTAGACAGTTGCGGCTGTGAGAAAAAGGCTTTATTATGCCAAATATAAGACAATATGCCAAATATAAGGCAGTTTGATTGACAAAAAGTTGTATTTTTGCACCAAAGGTGATTCAAAGCAAAATATAAAGAAATAAGCACAAATTCAGCACTCAGCTGTGTGATTCATTTCTTACACTTGTAAGAACAGTTTCCCAGTCTGGTTTTAAAACCCATCACAGTACTGAATCAGCACTTTCAAGAGTTCTTAATGATGTTTTTTAACCACAGACTCTGTTAACTATGTAGTTCTGGTTCTGTTGGATCTGACAGCCGCCTTCGTTACAGTTGACCATCAGATAATTCTGTCCTGTCTAGAGAGTTGGGTGGGCATTCAGTGGTTCAGGTCTTACTAATCAGGAAGGTGTTACTGTGTATGTATAGGAACTGCTATAGAGTCCTCACCAGTGTCCCTCACGTGTGGTGTCCATCAAGGCTCTATTCTTGGTCCCCTTCTTTTCTCCCTGTACTTGGTTCCTTTTTCAGAAATATGGTATTGCATTCCATTTTTATGCTGATGATATATGTATATTAAAATATATGTGCTCTTGAGTGATATGTCACTCTTGAGTGACTTTTAGAATTAAAGGCATGAATGCCATTGATTTTTCTGCACTGTAATGATAAAAAGACCTTTGATAAAACGATAAAAAGGTCATGTTGCTTAGACCTTCGGATAGCTCCACAGTACACGTTGACATGGGCCTGTTAATTCAACGTGTGATTCCAGTTGCAACAAACCTTGGTGTAAACTCGACAACAATCTCAAATTGGATGCACAGGTTTGTTCAGTGGTTAAATCTAGCTTTTTTCAATAAAGACAACTTACAACAGCTAAACCATTTATTCCTTTGCATCACTTCGAGATTTTAATATATGCTTTTATTACAACTAGTTTAGACTACTGCTACACACTTTATTCTGTGTTAAGTCAACGTATTCATTTACAGTTGGTGCAGAATGCCTCTGCTCAACTTTTAATGGTACAAAAAGATGTGAGCATGTTACTCCAGGTTTGGCATCACCTCACTGGCTTCCATTTCATTTTTTTTTTGAATGCCTATGTGAAACTTTCGAAAGTCCCAGATGGTTTTCCATCACTCCAGAGAACATCGTTCCACTGTGTCACAGTCCAGTGCTGAAGGGGGCTTTAATACCCCTCTGGTGGCCTTAGTCTCGATTACATATAAACGTACAGTGAGGAACATAAGTATTTGAACACACTGTGATTATGTAAGCTCTCGCAATCAATTAGAAATCATGGAGGGGTCTTAAATTTATGTTGTAGGTGCATTCCCACTGTGAGAGACTGAATGTAAAAAAAATCAGGATATCACACAGTTTTCATATTTTTTTCAAGCCTTTGTTTCTAATTAAAGAGGTCAAAAGTTTCCCAATAGTTTTTGACCAGTTTCGCATACACTGCAATAGGGATTTCGCATACACTGCTATAGCGATTTTGGCCAAAAGATCTGTCAGGTTCCGGGGCTGGTACAGAGCAACAGAGTTTCAGTTCCCTACAAAGATTGTTTGGATTTAGGTCTGGAGACTAGTTAGGCCACTTCAGAACCTTGGTATGCTTCTTACAGAGCCACTCCTTGGTTATTCTTGCTCTTTGCATCAGTTCATTGTCATGTTGGAAGACCCTGCCACGACCCATCTTCAGTGCCCTGACTGAGGAAAGGATGTTTTCTCTCAAAATATCACAATACTTGGCCCCATATATTCTCTCCTTAATACAGTGCAGTTGTCCTGTCCCCTTCGCAGAAATTAACCCCAAAGCAGTTTGATGTTTCCTCCCTCATGCTTCACAGTAGGGATGGTGTTCTTTGGATGCAACACCTTCTCCTTTTTCCCACCAAAAACTTCTATTTTGGTCTCCTCTGACCACATGACTTTCTCCCATGCCTCCTCTGGATCATCCAGATAGTCATTGGCGAACTTCAGAAGGGCCTGGACATGTGATGACTTGAGCGGGGGAAACTTCTGTAAAATGCGTGATTTGAAACCATGACGGCATAGTGTTCTACCAACAGTGACCTTTGAAACTGTGGTTCCAGTTTTCTTCAAGTCATTGACCAACTCCTCCTGTGTAGTTCTGGGCTGATTCCTCACCTTTCTTATCATCCGTGATTAACCCATGAGGAGAGCTCTTGCATGGAGCCCCAGTCCGAGGGAGACTGAAAGTCGTCTTTAGCCTCTTCCATTTTCGGACAATTGCTCCAACACTTGATCTATTTTCACCAAGCTGCTGTAGCCATTGCAGTCTTGTGGTGGTCCAAATTTTTTTGTCTCTGGGGTCTATTTACAGCTCTTTGGTCTTGTCCATGGTAGTAGTTGGAGTCTGACTGACTATGGGGTGGACAGGTATCTTTAAAGAGCTCAGACAGGTGCTACTAATTAAGATTACTAAGGTCTTTGAGAGCCAGGTGTTTAAATGTTAATGTGCAATAGTGCAAAACAAATACATTCTTTACAAAACATACAATGTGATTTCCTGATTTTTTTTACATTCTGTCTCACAACGAGAAGGCACCTCAGACTGTGAACTTCAGACTTCTCCCTGATTTCTAAGTGGACGAACATGCAAAATCACAGAGTTTTCAAATACTTATGTTCCTCAATGTAATAGGGATGTAATATTCTGTATTTTCTCTTCATTTAAATTAATCCTTTAACAGAGGAGACCTATTCATATTGATGGCTTAATTTAGTTTGTCTGTGTGTATATGTTTTAGTGTTCCAGTTTCAGCGTTTGATGTGGACAGTATTTACGAGGTGTCGCCACCCCGGGTTGATCTGGAGAGTCGTATTGTGTTTGAAGACCACATTCAGGCAGGACAAGGACTGATCCGAGCTCTGTGCAAAGAAGATCATCTCCTATACCGCGAGTATATCAAAAACAGATACATGTGAACATTCTGCCCTTGTCTTTTCAAAGCAGTGGGTGGATTACTTTGTGTAGTTGCTATGAAACTGTATTACTGAAAGTGTAGAATTACTGTTTATTTGCATGAAGCACTGGAAAGCCTTTACAATTGCTTTGTCCACCCACCTTCCTATTAAACAGAATTCTCTCTCTTCTGTCTCATCATAATTATTTTGCTGCAAAAACAACTTGATTGGATCAGTGTCAAAGCTGAAGTTTAATTATGCTGTAATATCATTATTTTGTCACATTCTATTTTTTAATACTCAGTGTTGATTGGTAAACTGCACAAAAGTGCGCACTATGTATCTTTATCATGCCACTTTGTCTTATGTCTGTTATCTCTGATTTATCCTTCTTTAGAGGAGACCATTAAAAAAACCATGTTAATTGATATAAGGCATAAGTGATCTTAGCTATGCCAGAAAAAATCTGTTGCATCTTTCTCTTTTTCTTTTTAAATTGACTTATTTATACTTTGGTGTTGCTTCTGTTCATGACTGTCCCTGATGCTTGTGTAAATCATGTTGGCTGAATGAGTTCCTGTATGTTACATGAATGTTATATCTAAGTTTTTATTAAATGTGTGTCTGACAAATTTGGGTGTTGTGTTGAATTTGTTTCTCTCACTTTCGGCCTGACTCAGATTTGAGACAGGCAACACAATTATATTTCTTTTTCCCACATCTTTATCATACATTCGCCTTTTTTCTTTGTGTGGCTTAGTATTATATCTGAGGGTTTCTCTGCACAACAATCTCAGCAGTCAATTTTCTCAGTTCCAGTTTCTTTCTCTCTCATGCAAACACATGCACACACACATGACTCTCTCATGCGTTTTCTCACACATGCATCATATTCCTTTTCTCTATGCACTCTCTGCATCTCTCTTCTTTCTCTGACTCTTTTGGTCTTTGTTTTCTCATTTATTTTGTGCTTTCTTTCTCAGCCTCTCTCCCTTCCTCCCTTCACTCTTTCTCACTCACTGTTCCCGATGTTTATCTCTGTTTAAGCCTGTTCTCGTCCTTTCCTCTCTGTCCTTCTATTTGTATCTGTGTTGCATCGGTTTTTATTGTCATTTGTCTTTTTTTCCTTCTTTTTCCCTCGTTCCCCAGTGCTAACAGGTGTTGGTAAATGTGAAGGGAGCATAACTGGCCTTCTCTTCTGTCTGCTCCCTCGTTTCTTTGACCATGTGCCTCGTGAGTTGAGACACACAAGCCTCAGTACGCTGCAGAAACCAGAGCAGGGGGAGGCCACATGACACGCTGTCGCAGTTCGCCGCTTTCTCATAAAAACAAGCAGATGAACGTGCACACCCACTCACCTTTAGTGAATTGAGACACACACATTTCAAATGGTACTGACTGCCTGAACACTTAGACACACTAACACCTCCAGAGTGCTGTTTTTTTCCCTGCACTGTGGCCGTCACACATGAAAGAAACGCTGCTATTAGCAGTTATTAAGCATGTATTAAATCCTAGGAGATAATGGCCTGAGGAAGGGAAGGAAAAAAACCAACAAAAACGTGCTTTCCTCGCACATTTTCTGAGAGCCAAGAAAACGTGCATGTCTATCTGAGTGTCCAATTATCATGTGGGTGTTCACTGAGACCATGACTCAGTAGATAGTGGCAAAACTAGAAACCGCAAAAAAATGTTTTTTTAAGCTGAATATTTAGTGTTGTATTACTGTGTGTGGGGGAAAAAAAAACACTTTTTTATCTTGAGTTGTGACTGGCTTTTAAGAAAACCAAACTAATGGCTAGACAGCTGGTTCAGAGCCTTTGCAAAGCAGTAGGTCTTACAGGTGTACCTGAGGTGCAGTGGTTACAACCTTCCAAAAGTGATCCTAAGAAGAATTACCAGTGAATCACCAACAGAGTCATGTGATATTTACCAATTTAATACAGTTGTCACAGACCAGTGTTTAAAGAACGGCTCTGCCCAAAATGAGTAATTTAAAGGGACACTCTGAGCTGGAATGTCATGACAAGAGCAAGCCAGATGGGTAAACTCACATTGTATGTGTAGGGTAAACACTGATAATGCATAATTTTATTATTTGTTTCTTTATTTTGATTATTGTATGACAAATGTATAATGTTATCAAAAAATAAAATTCTCAGATACTAAAATTTAGTATCAATTTTACTTTAAAGCCAGTATTGCATCTGCCATTTCATGAAAATCGGAAGCAAGTTATTGCAACAGCAAGCCCTCCCCCGGCTACCTGGACGACCCATGACATAAGGTTCGGGATTTAAAGGTGTGTACCTTTTTTTTTAAAAGAGAGCCAGGGGGTGCTTTGGGGCTTTGGAGTCCCGAGGCTCTCCTCCTGGCTATCTACTGGGGAAAAATTGCTTCATATTATTGAAGGCAGCATAAATTGTACCAAGATATTCTGGATAAAAATCTGCTGACATCTACCAGAAAGATGAAATAAGGATCGACATTTCAGCAAGACAATGACCCCAAACACAAGGCCAAAAAACAATGGTTTAAAAGAAAGAAAATCTTGAATGGTCCAGTAAATCATCTAACCTAAATCCCATATAAAATCTATGGAGAGAACTGAAGATCAAAGTTCATTAAAGAGGCCCAAGGAACTTTCAAGAAACAAAGACTGTTTGTGTGGAAGAATGGGCCAGATTCACTCCTGAGTAATGCAGATGACTGGTTTCTTCATACACAATGTATCTAGAAGCTGTAATCACCAATAAATGCTTTTCTACTATGTGCTAAATAAAGTGTGTTCAATACTGTGTCATTTCAAACAGAACTTTCTGTAATTATTCTTTCTTCAAAATTCTCTAACTGTTCGCTCAACTGTATTCCTACAAGCTTGCTCAAAGAGGTTCTACCAGTAATCATCAGGCCTCTGCTATCAGTATTAAATGCTTTGCTTAGTATTGGTTATCTACCGAAATCCTTTAAATTATCTGTTAAAAAAACGCACCACGTGAGCTCTCTAACTTTTGACCTATCTCTAACCTTCCATTTGTATCTAAGATCTTATAGAAAGTTGTGGCCCAACAGCTATGTTCATGTCTACTCAAAAACCGTATATATGAAAAATTTCAATCTGGTTTCCGACCTCATCATACTATAGATTTAGCTTTAGTAAAGATAGTAAATGATCTTTTAGTGTCCGCTGATATGTCTCTCTGCAGGTCCGGCTCAACTTTAGTTTGGCATTTGACAAAATTGACCATGCTATTTTACTGGACAGACTAGAAAACCTTGTCGGAATCACTGGAACCACCTTATTCTGGTTTAGATCATATCTGACCGACCGCTCTCAGTTTGTAAGAGTTCATGGGGAATCCTCAGAACACATCAAAATAAAATATGGAATCCCACAAGGCTCTGTTTTAGGACCTTTTTTATTTACCTTTTACATGGTGCCCTTAGGGATGATTATTCGGAAACATGGGATTAGCTTCCACTGCTATGCAGATGACACCCAGTTTTATATCTCTGCAAATCCCAGCGATGAAGCTTGATTAAACAATTTTGGGGACTGCATTAAAGATATAAAAACTGGATCTCACAGAAATTCCTCTTACTCAGCACAGATAAAACGGAGCTGCTAGGTCTGTAGCTGCTAGAAACAAATTGTCAGGTCTAATGCTTGATCTCGCTGGTTCCTCAACCTCTCCAGCATATACTGTTACAATATTAGCTTTCCTTCATCTACAAAACATTTCTAAATTAAGAAGTGCATTATGTTTTCATGACGTAAAAAACTAGTCCATGCATTTATTACCTTCAGACTTGATTATAACAAAATTCTAAACAAGCTTCAACTCGTACAGAATGCAGCAGCTAGAGTCCTCACTAGGACCAGGAAATTCGACCACATTAGCCCAATATTATCCAGACTACATTAGCTTCCGATCAAATTCAGTATTGACTTCAAAATCCTATTAATGAAATATAAACCCTTAAATGGCCTTGCACCAGATTACCTCAGTGAACTTCTCTCTTACTCTAAACAATCACAGTCACTCAAGGTGCTTACTACTAACTTGTAGTGATGGGGACGACACCGTCTATGCCGAGACTGAGTCAAGACCGAGTCTTTGAAGGATCGAGACCAAGACCATTGGTTTTCAAATGCAGTCGAGACCTAGTCGAGACCGAGTCTTTCAGGAGTCGATACTGAGTTGAGACCAAGACCTTAACCCAACTCACAGTAGGAACAAAGTTTTTAGTGCCTATGTAAAAGGCGCTGTTTTTGTCTGCTAAGGGGGGATTTTCACGGCCACATCTATGTGCGTTCATCGTTTGTTGGAAGCCGACCTCCTGCAGCCACTTCTCCGGTAAAGTTGGTTTTGTTTTCGATATTCGCCACACATTCGGCGATGAACGCCAATAACTTAAAAACGACCTGCTCCAAAAAATTCTGAACGGTGTAACTGCCAAAAGGACACTGATCATGTTTCACAGCTTCATTTTCAGTATTTTCAATTTATCTAATGAAAATTACCTCGCAAAAGCCGTATGAATGTGCATTAAGACCGGAGATCAGCGGAGCTTTCAGTAAGGGGCCGTGAGGAAAGTGCTAGTTTTCTTCTTTTTTTTAGCTTCTCAGTTAAAGGGCCTATTGACATCGCTCGTGAATACCCTTTTCTTTTGCGGTTCCGACTAAGTCTGAAGTTTTTTTTGGAGGCGGAGGAACACCAAAATAATTACTTAATGGAGCTTCTTGGACATCTTTAAAATACTCCAGAAATGTCTTCCGTCCTCCACAAAATCTTAGGTGTGCAAATGCGTGCTGCAGCGTTTATTCAGGTGCGCATTGTGTATTTTGACAGCGCATGCACACCTGCGGACCACTTATGTGCACACCTGATTATAAGCAAATAGTCTACTGAACCTCTTGATCCCTCACTAAAATATGGGAAGTGGACCATATACCACGATTCTCGTTGTGGGTGATGTGCTGCGGACCTTCTCGACCAGGCTCCTGATGTCCTTCTTCAGGATCTCGCCTGAAACCAGGTATGCATCTTCCACCGCTGCTGGTGCCGCATCCAGATTTCATGTCCCAGTGCCAGGGAGATGACAGGGAGACCTGGACAGAGAAAAACACAGGGTTAAGGTTGTCAGAGTGTTTGTCTCAGGCTGAGAATTTACCTGGGATAGGTGAGTGTTGGTCTGTGTAGCTTCTAGCATGGTTTTCCTCTGATGTAGCCGGGCCTGCTTTGCCTGTAGATCGTGGATCTGCTTTTCCACAGCCTCCAGCTCCAATTACACCAAGTGCAGTTCAAATGTATCCTCAACTGCACTCAGAGGTAGATACAAAACCCGCATGGTGTTTAGAAACCGTGGTAATCGGTTTAAAATTGCACAGTATCTGTCTACCTGGCTAACGGTCTAGCAATGCTAATGGGAGTAGCCGGCTACAAGTGGTGTGCTGTGAGAACTATTAGAACTTAACAAGTGTTTCGAGTAATATTAACACGATCATCTAAAAATGATAAAATAAATCACAAGCAGTAGTAGTGGGTAAAATAAAGGAAAGAACACGCTGGGAGCACGCCAGTTACAAGACAGAGTGGTGGCGAGACAGGAAGTGACATCACCCTGTATGACGACGACAAAAAAATCAGGGTTCAGGAAAGACCGACAAGCAAACACAGCCACTTATTCCATCAATAAATGTTGACTTTAACACTATGACACTCATGTGACAATCAGCGGTCCATGTGTGCCTACAACACCTGGAAGAAAATGATTAGCCTAGCAGGCCTGACGCACATGCTGGACACAAACATCCAATGAGTTGTTTCTCAGAATTTCCTGACCAAATAGAGATTTTGCATTCTAGGTTTTATTCATAATGAAGTTACAAAATGAGTGGCTCAAAAGTCTCACACTGTTTAAAGCCCTGTTAGATCGCCATCCTTTTTAAAATTGCTGTCAATCTTGCAGGATAAACATCACCAGCTTTTTAAAAGAATTTTGATGGGATTTTAATGCATTCTTCACAGAAGTGGTACAGCTGAGTTTGGCGGGCTTCATTTGTGGAGCTTTTTCTTAAGATAATTCCACAAATTCTCTATCGGATTTAAGTTCAGTCTTTCAGCTGGCTTTTCCAAAACATACATTTTGCTCTGCTGAAGCCTTCATGTGAACAACATAGAAGTATGCGTTGGGTGCTTCTCTTGTTGAAAAATCCAAATGCCTCAGGTTCCCCTGAAGAATGTCAAAATAAACTTCCCTGTTTAATGTGTGGTCTTTCTTACACATTGCTCCTGAACCTCTAGTAGCAAAACAGCCCCATAACATATATAGGTTATGGCCCTCTCCTTTATGTTGCCCAACATATTGTTGGTCGTTGAAAGATCCATCTTTGTTTCATTAGACCAAAGAAACATTACCAGAAGTCTTTATCTTTATTCTGGTCCAAAGGTGCCAGTTTTGATGATTAGGCATCCTTTGTACCCTGAAGTCCCTTAGCCCATTTTGATGCAGGACCCTCTGGAATATGGACAGTGAGACCTTGATTGTTGAAGCCCCCAGGTTGTGCCATAAATTTGTTGGTGTCTTTTTGGACTTCCGGCCTGATCATGAAAGGATCTCTAATGACCCAAACTTTTCATATTACTGTCAATTTATATAAAGTTAAATAAGTACATTGATTTTTTAGCAAATTCTAATATGCTTAGGTTATTATTCCTAATAACATAAGAATATTAGGACATTCTAATAACATTCTTTACTTATTTTACAGGAATAGAGTGGTATTATCAGTCAATATAATAATGTATCTGAAACACATCTCTCACATTTCCCATGATTTCTAGGACACTGTTGCTAATTGGAATAAGTATTAATAAATGTTTGTATACAGTAGGTTTGTCTGTTTTCATTAAAATATTATGTGGGTGTCATGTACTGTTCTTACTTTGGCCTTCTGTGAAGTGTTACCCCATTTTTCTCTAGGGAGCTGGAAAAGGCAAAAATATGTTTTATAAGTTTTATATGGCAATTTTCAGTGCAGTAAAATGCTGTTTTTGAAGCAACATGAACCCAGTAACATCCCTGTTTGTCATTAAACTTAATATACTTGTTTACTGCATTGTGTTGAAACAGACCACAGATGTTGATTAATACCGACTAACAGGTGTGCAATAAGAGTAATTGCAAAGTGGAGATTACTTGAGGTCTGGGTTGATGTTAGCTTTCCTTCTGGTCATATTCTTTTCTTAATATTGTTGTTACTGTGGTTGCATGTGCTGCTGTTTTTTTTTTTTTACAGTGCACATTATTAGTATTATTGACCGTGCTAAGAGTTCTTCATTATCCTGTTTAATAGACACTCAATAAGACAACTGTGTACTCTTTGCATAATAATGATGTGTATTTTGGGCAGGAAAAGTACTTATTTCTTCCTTTTTCATATTATTCCCCTTGGCACTTTCTTTACACAAAGACAAGATGTTTCTCTATGTACTGTTACATAAGAAGACTCTGATAATGGTATGAAAATGATCACCTCTGACAAGGTCGCATGTGCATGGCCCAGACACAAAACAGGCCATGCTCTCCTCTTGTGTGGAGGACAGAACAGAGCTACTTAAAGCAACTGTGTTTACCTATGCATCACGTTGGCTGTCCACATGTGTGAAGTGCCAGTGTTATCTACAGCATTGCTCTCCACCTGGGTCCTGGAGTACTTGTGCTCAAGTGCATCTATTTTTATATCTTTTATCTGACTGCTTAGATTTTCAATCTAATTACTTTATTCACTTTATCGACCCAGGTACTCAAGAAAAAAAATCTGGGTAACTTTCCTGGGCCAATGAGGTCTCCCGTTGTAAAAAAGTGACACAACTTCTTTAAAATATAAAACTATGTAATACATTTAATAGTAAGTTAACAAAACAGGAATTGCACATCGTCAATCAGTATGTCAATATAGTTGTTTTTAGCGCTTGGAAAATAATCTTAAAAGTGTTGTGGAGGAGAAAAAACAAATGTTTACTGCAGTCAAACCCCATCGGTGAAGATAAACATCATATATCTTCTGTGGAATCAGAGGCTGCATAGAAGTCCATCTGTAATGAATTCAATACAAATGAACAAACCATCTACAAGGACTATTTAGCAACTTCAGGTAAGAATAGTCAGATTTATTTAACCTTGTTAGTTTCTAAATATTTACTGTTCTGTGACATTTATCTGTTGATATTACACTGTTTATTTCATACAGGTTTTCTAGGAGAATATAAAATACATATAAAAACATGTATCAGAAGCCTGAAGACAGTTAGTTCAGATGAGGGATCAGACACATATACATTGAGTATCATAATGCATTGATTTTTCTCCTCTTTCAGATTACTGTTTCTGTGTCATCTGATGGAACCGTTTCTCATTTCATGTGCAACAAGAAATTAACAGCACTAAAGAGCGGCAAGGTAGTTTACCCTCCACATCCAAGCTGTGGTGACTGCCAGTATGGTTGACCAGAACTAAAGAATCTTAATCCTTAAAAAGCTGGCTTTTAAATTTAATGAACACAAGTATATAAAGGAGGAACCTCAAATGGAAATGAAGATACTCCGAGTAGAACTAGATTTGAAGAAGAAGAAAGTGATGCAACTGTTTCAGTATTGTAGCAGTCATAAATAAAAATGTTATTAAATCAAGTTAAATGTTTGTGTGTTTTTGAAATGGTAAAACGCAGATATTTATTTATGTATAGCTTTACAGGTATGAAGAACAGATGTGGACAGCTTAAGCACTGATGTATGTCACTCAGTATAAGAGCATCTGCTAAATCCCATAAATGTGAACATAATGACAATAGGGCATCTTCTTTCCTTGAATAAATTGGTTTTGCAAAAGCATTAAAACAACTCTTCCAAACACCAAATATGTGCTCTACTAGAACCCTAGTGGGCTTGAAGGTACAATCATGAGTTGTACATTTCCAACATGCAACGGAAGTGCACACACCTCGGATATTAATGGAAACCCTGTTTACATCAGCATCTGGGGTACAGGGATGTTTATGGAAATATGGGTTCCATACACGTTGACTTATGGGAAATGCTTATATTCAGAGAATAGCTCCTTGGAGTTAATTTGGGTAAAATAATATAAAGTGACCATTCTGTCATACATGGACACACCACAGCACACAGTGTGAACAGTCTCCCTCTGCATTTAATCTTTACACCAAGTGAAGCAGCAGACAGCCAGGAACACAGAACCCTGGGAGCAATGCATTGTAATGGTACTTTGCTCAAGGGTACCTCAGGGGTGCCACTAGTGGTCTTGGAATTCGAACCCACAACTTTCTGATTGGAGGGTGAATCCCCCAACCACTAGGTCTTGCATACTCTGTGAACGACTTCACACACTGCTGGTTCACTGACCCGACATAAATCTCCAGTTTCTCTGTGAAAGGTACCGCATGTCAAAAAACATAAAGATATTATCACCTGCAGACTACGCAGTACAGGCTGTCCCCTTTGAGAAACTGGGCTCCAAAAGAGAATGATCTGCACAGCATTGTGAAAACAAACTTGAAAATTCATATCATCAAAAAATTGCATTCTGTTTCTTCTGTCAGTGAGAACTGGATTGATTTTCATTTACATATTCAGAGGTCCCCCAACACCTGGGCCATGGACTGTCACCATTCCATGGGTCATTTGGTACCAGGCCACAAAAAGACATACTAAAAAATATTTTACTGATTATGAGAGTCTAAAGCATCTTTAATTTTAAAAAAACACCCGTCTTGGTTATCTGCTCATAGCAGGGAAACAAGTGCAGGGCTCGCAGGAATTCAGTGTAATGGTTGTATTTTTACACACTTTGTTTTTTGTTGTATCTATACCAGTTCATGAAAACCTTGTTTTACATGAGACTGGTCCACGGCACAAAAAAGTTGGGGACCACTGCTCTAAGTAGTCCATGTGTTTTCCTCAACAAAGAATATTCATTATATAATCCTGCCTGCTGGGAGGTTTCATACATACCTAAATATATTCCTGGACTAACTCTAGTCTTCCTTCAGAAAATCAGATTAGTTTAGTCAGGACTATCCTTGCATCCAAAGGCTGTTTAAATCTATGACTAGTCTTAATCTCTTTCTGGGAAATCACCTCAAAGCATATTTGAGAATACTTAAGACTTGCTCTTGTTAATGGGGTTTATGAGAAGATGTGGGAATCTATAATTGGTCATGTTGGTTTACATGGCTTTAGAGTCCATCTGTTAAACACAGTGTTGTTAGTCCATCACGTGTCTTCACATTTATTGTATTGTACAATAAGACTATTTTATTTATATGCTTGTTGTTCATTTATTCAATTTTGCTCTGATTACTATGAAACTAAAGACAACTCATTGTCTCTCTCAGAATTACGCGTGCACTAGCTTAACCTAGGGAGAGAGAGAGCGCGAGACGGGGGAGGGGTTATTGACGTCATTCAGGTTTTTAGCGATCTACTCGGTTCACACAAACACCAGTCACACTCTCCCCGTGTTGTCTGCACAGGTAAACGGGCTATGCCGTGCCTGGCTTTCTTCTGTATCTTCTGTATCAGACATCTTCAGGTACAGCAGGGGCAGCACAAAGAGTTTTTACGTAAGAGAGAATTTAAAGACCGTGAAGAACCGTTCTCAGAAGGAGGGTGAAAAGAGTTTTTACTCCATATGAAGAGAAGGTACGCACAGGACTATTATTCTTGGACTGGGTTGATTTTCTGGGCTAGTTCCAGTGTTAGTTATGTTTATTTTTTCAAACTTGCTATTTGTTTTCGTAAACGTGAGCCCGCTTTTGTCGGAAAGGTCGGTCGTTTCAGCACTATGGACAGCGTCGTTTCAGTACTTTTGTTTCACATATACTGCTTCAAAGCCATTGTAAAACGCATCAACATTTCCGTTTCAATTTTCTTTCTTTTAACCGATTAAACACCAAAACACTAGCTCAGTTCGAGTTTGTTTTCGTGCTTTAAACCGATTACAATATGCAATGTACAATTAATTGCATTAGCTGTTCATTTTTTAACCAAATCACCAATGGCTCACTCCAGTTTAGTTTTTGTGTGTCATGTTTCTAGCAGATCATAATAAAATTTTGATTTACTCTCTACAGGCTTGATACGTTTATCTTTCGTAGAATTCAGGTTTTTTCTCTTCATTGAGTAGACACTTAGCCATTAGCACAAAAAAATTGAGAGTCCATGTGTCAAACACAATGGACGATTAACTTAATTCTGTTCTGTCACATATGTCTATCCAGTCAAATAGAGTATATCTGCATGTACAGATTTTCTTAACATAAATCTCAACTTCTGTGGAGTACACTGGAATAATTTATTTGCAATACATTTATATTTCATGAACCAGTTCTAGTTTATCAAAATTATTTGATTTAATTCACAGTCGTACTTTATTTTATATTGTCTGTTTTATGTGAACACACTGCTGTATTTAATGAATTTTTTAATCAGTTTATCGGTTAACTCAGTCTTGTAAACTGTTACTGAATAACATCACTCCTTTAAAGACCTTTTACTAATACAGCTCTTCCATTCTTTTAGGGCGACCACCTTAGAGATGAACCAGAGCGTGGCAACGAATGAGAGTTTTGACGGGCTTTCCGCAGCCTCGTGGGTGGACGCCGAAACCTTCAACGGCAACGGCAGCCTCGCACTCTCCTCCGCTTCCTCCACCTTCTCCTCGTCCCTAATCGACTTCCCCGTGAACCCGTGGGACATCATGCTGTGCCTCTCCGGCACAGTGATCGCGTGCGAGAACGCCATCGTGGTGGCCATCATCTTCTACACGCCGACGCTGCGCACGCCCATGTTCGTGCTGATTGGCAGCCTGGCCACCGCTGATCTGCTGGCGGGCATGGGGCTAATCCTGAACTTCGTGTTCCAGTACGTGGTCTCTTCAGAGACCATCAGCCTCATTACGGTGGGCTTCCTCGTGGCATCGTTCGCGGCGTCTATCAGCAGCCTGTTGGCCATCACCGTGGACCGCTACCTGTCACTGTACAACGCGCTCACCTACGTGTCGGAGAAGACGTTGCACTACGTGCACCTGATGTTAGTAGGCGCGTGGGGCGCGTCCCTGGGGCTTGGCTTGCTTCCCGTACTGGGTTGGAACTGCCTGGATGATCCTAAATCCTGCAGTATTGTGAGGCCGCTACGACGCGGCAATGTCACCCTGCTGGCCGCCTCCTTCTTCGTTATCTTCGCGCTCATGCTCAGCCTATACGTGCGCATTTGTAAGATCGTATGCCGCCACGCGCACCAGATCGCGCTGCAGCAGCACTTCTTCGCAGCTTCGCACTACGTGGCTACCAAGAAGGGCGTTTCCACGCTCGCCATCATCTTGGGCACGTTCGGCGCCAGCTGGCTGCCCTTCGCCGTCTACTGTCTGGTGGGTGAGCGCGAGTACCCGGCAGTCTACACGTACGCCACGCTGCTGCCTGCCACCTATAACTCAATGATAAACCCTATCATCTACGCGTACCGTAACGCCGAGATCCAGCGCTCGCTCTACGTACTTTTCTGTGGCTGCTTCCACGCCAACGTGTCCTATCGTTCCAGATCTCCCAGCGAGGTCTAATGCGGCCAATCAAGACCTCCGCACACCATTATTTCCATTATTATGTTTTTATTGGCTCGTTTTTCACATTAGTTGAAAATGTCAGACTCCCTTTACATAGTGTGAATGCTGTATGACGATCCATAGAAATATTCCAAAATTACTTGAAACAAGTACATTAAAGTGATGAATGTGTATGTTGCCATTTCTTAGCTATGAGGTTGTTAAGACAGCTGAACAATGCTACTTTTCAGCCTACCCCCTAGCTGATGTCTGCCAAAAAAGGAGAAGAAAGTGTGAATCATACTTTGATGCGCCATTGCACTTTACTGAGACTCAAGTCAGCTAAGAGTTTGCCCCTAACGCTGTGAACAACAGATTTTCAGACTTTTGTGGTCCACGAAGCAACAAATTTGTATTCCTCGAATTGTTGGGGAAATAGCACTTTACTGTTTACTATTTAAAAAGCCAAAGCAGTATTGTACAAACCTGTATTTAAAGTTGTGAATGTTTTGTGTGATGAGTTTTTATCTTGTAAATGATCTATGACTCTACATTTTATATGAGACAGAGAACATAATACATTTTTAAAAATGAAAAAAAAAATGTTTGACTGTTTTTGTATTGAAAGAAAGAGAGAGAGGCATGTTGCACAATTAAGAGTTGGTTTAACTGCTTTTCACCCCAGAATTTTGAAATAGTTTCCCATGGTTTGTAAAGACCTAAAAAACTGCCTGACACCTGTAATGCTGAGAAATGTTATGTTCTTCTGTCCCAGGGTACTTCATTGGTACCACTGGCAGCTCTGAGATTCAAACCCATGGCCTTCCGAGCACAGGGGCAACCCCCTAACCACTGTTCAGATGTTATAAATCATGTGTATTCAGATATGATACCACAAATCTCTTTCAAATCTCTCTCAAAGCATGATTTCAATCAGGGTTGATTCATTTTGCATTTCCACCTGTTCTTTTGGCTACAAAACCTCAGATTTTTTGTGAAAAGAACACTATCACATTTTCTAAACAAATACAAAATATATGACCTAAAATGCTGCATTGAATTTCAGACTGTTTCTCGAGGCTTAACCAATTGCCATGTCTCAAGTGTTTCTCAGTCCTCCTATGTAATGTTACCCTTTTCTACACTTCAGAAGAGGAAAAACCAAAAGACTCAAGGTTGCCCTAAGGTTTGGGATTTAAAGATTCATATGATTTTACTCCTCAGTAGAAAGCCATGGGTAGCTTTTGTGGAGCTTTGGGGATTTTGAGACCCCAGGCTCTCCTCCTGGCTATCCACAGAGGAAAAAAGTGACACGCAACTTTAAAAACAGCTGTCACAAAGCATTTTGGCCCATAGCTCAGACCATTTTGCCCCATGTCACAGGGCATTTTGCTCCATAGTGTTCATTAGTATCTGAGAATCTATTTTTTAAAACCTTGTTCAGTTGTGCTTATGACTGACATACAGCGGGCCAGACAGGGATACCCAGGGGCGCCACCAGGAGGGGGGGAAGGTTTGAATGATTCTAGGGGTCCAGCACTGGCATATTAGGGGCTAGTAATATTATCTTAATAAAGGGGGGGCCCAAAATTCTAACCTTTCATGGGGCCCAAGATTTCTGGCGGCACTCCTGGGGAAACCCAAAGTCATGAAATGCCCAGGTCTGTTCTGACCCTCACTCACACAATGGAACAAAATCAGTGCCTCTCCTGGTTTACAGAAACCATCAGCCCTCCAACACGGCCTGTCACACCACTGCAGGTCACACCACTGCGGTCCCTTCGGAGTCCCTCCTTCGCCTTGGAGTGTGTACAGATGTGCTCAATGTTCCAGCTTGCTGTCTTCTTGCTGTGATATTTGTGTATGGTCGGAGGGGTCCAATTTTGCTGCGAGTGACAGTGTAGTAACAAATCAAGGCTTTTGTCATCATCAGCTAGAGTTACTCATGGCGGTCTTGAGGACCCCCCTGGGAGGTCAACCCCACCACTCTACTCTGTTGCTCCCTGACCTCTAGACATTGTATGCTGTCATATTTCAAGTCCCAACCCCCCCCCATCTTGCTTCCCATTGGGCCTGTCCCAGTCACATGACTTCAGGGGTAAATCTACTAATAAAAAGTACTTGATCACTGGAGATGATGAAGAACAACCATGAACACATTCACAAACACAGGAAATGTAAAAAAACAACCAACTAAAAAAAAACAAAATTAACCACACTCAAAACAAAATCAACCAGGAAAATCTTCCCGTCACATTTGACTACTGCACCATTTATCTGAACACTGATATCAAACACTTTGCATGTAGTTTTTTGCTATTCTATTCTGTTCAATTATATTCTATTCTATAAATCAACATTTTTGGAGAAGCTCACAAAAGCAGAAATAATTTACACTTAATTTGCCTGCATGTTCCAGAAAAATATATGGATGTGCAGAAGGTTAATGGGCTTCGATCCCTGTAACTGAAATTAACTCCAATAAGTAACTACCATCGTGTTTGATTTTTCATGTGCTGAACTGCACTTAAATAAATCAGTTTTTATTGTTTTGCTTTTTGAAATGTTCGTCTCGTAAGCATAAATTTGCCTCACAACACCAGATTTAGCTGTTTCAGAAAAAACAAAGGGAATTTTTTTGTGGGTCACAGAAGCATAATTAATTATGTGGGCTGCAAAACTGGGAACCCCTGGTGTATGGAACTGCAGATATGTTTGAGCAGTTACATTTGGAACAGCTTTACAGCTAAATCTTTTTTGATAATGTCATTCAAAAAGTTTTTCAGCTTCCAATACGCTTAGAAAAAAAACAAACAAAAAACATAAACATGGGTTTGGCTGGATCGCAACATATCTGTCCATTTCAGACAGACACATTATATTCATGGGGCTTATCTAAAGCCATGTTTACACAGAGATTCATATGCCCAAGATAGATCTGTGAGAAAACCATTGAATGCACCTTCATTTACTCATTGTCCTTGTAAATAGTGTGTCAGGGGTGTAGGGATGAGCGAGTACAGCATTATCTGTATCTGTATCTGTATCTGTTTACAAGATGAATTATCTGTATCTGTATCTGTACTCGGACTGGGCGGGGCCTATCCCGGAAGTGGGCGGAGTTTAATCAGGAAGTGG
>JBBKCR010000148.1:12491954-12511948 GCA_037577295.1 Ladigesia roloffi | reverse complement strand
ACACCACGAGAAAACTCTCTCACACACAGACCCACACCACGAGAAAACTCTCTCACACACAGACCCACACCACGAGAGAACTCTCTTACACATGCAGACCCACACCTGAGAAAACTCTCTCACACACACAGACCCACACCACGAGAGAACTCTCTTACACATGCAGACCCACACCTGAGAAAACTCTCTCACACACACAGACCCACACCACGAGAAAACTCTCTCACACATGCAGACCCACACCACGAGAAAACTCTCTCACACACAGACCCACAACAAGAGAAAACTCTCTTACACATGCAGACCCACACCACGAGAAAACTCTCTCACACACGCACACACACACCACGAGAAAACTCACGCACACACACGAAAGAAATCTCGCATGTGCGCACACACACAACAGGAGAGAACTCACACACTCGCACACATATCACAAAGGCAACATTTATAGTATTATTTTATCTGATAAAAGTGATTTGGTGATCATGGAGCTTACATATCAGTTATATAAACCTGAAGCATCAGAATCGGCATCGGTATCGGCCGATCACCTACACAAAAAATCGGTACTTGGTATTGGTGGCAAAAAAACATCCCTAGTAGCCTCCCTCTTTCTGACAGGACACTGTGCTATTTTTGTGCATCTAATACCTTGGTTAGTTTATACATTTTGAAGTCCTCTGTGTGTTTATTTATTTATTACCTGTGCCTAAAACACAAATACCTCAGACACCTGGGAGAGTAACAATGATGTCTGAAGAATAATGAGATACTGTAACTTAATACTATAAAGAGTGCTGACAAGGGCCAGGGAATAAGTGTGAGTGAGTGTGTATCTGTGTGTAGGTGTTTCCAAAGTGAACCATTCATAAAACACAGCTCCTTAATCAGGCTAATGGCAAATGTATCTAAGAGTGCCAAAGAACCCATGCAAGACCTTTAGAAGCTGCAGCTGGATCCTGCATGAAAACAAAAAACAAGCCCAGCCTAGGGTGTGTTGCTTATTGCGTCTTGGTTTGTCCCCTGTCTAGACATGCAGCACAGTTAATGTAATGTCAAGAATGTTGTAGTGTCAAGTTTCACAATTCTAGCTACTGTTATAGTACTTGAATGTATTTCTCCTCAAATACAATTTTAGTGCAATTGAATCATAATACTCTTGCTTGCATGTATATTGTACTTAAAGTAACTTGATTACTGTACAAGTATTTTCTTTTTACCTTAGCAGAATAAAAGGGTTTATTTTATCTAATAAACCATTCTGAGCAGTGTACTCTTCTAGGTTTCAGGGACCAGTGCTGTTAATGTCATTTCAAGAATGTGGTAGTGTCAAGTTACACAATTGTAGCTACTCTTGTAACACTACTTGTAACAAGTTACTATTTTCCCATGTAACAGTACTTTATTAGTATAATTAAATCATGGCACTCTTTCTTGTATCTGTATTGTAATTTGTTTGTGTTATATGCATCTTCATTGTTACTGTTACTTAGCTTATTAACCACTTGTAAAATTTTAATATTTTACTCTGAAAAATGAGTGGTGACCTCCTTCTACAATTCAGGGACCTGGGGTTCAATATGTGCACACAGGTCAGAGGTGGAAACCTGGTGGAGATGGAATGAGGAAAATCTCTGCTTGTCATAACTACGCAACCAATCTGAGGAAACACTTTGGAAAGCCATGTTTAAGCTGGCTAAACTTAGTGAAATCAGAACTAATTGCTTCTTTTTTCTATTTCAGAATCATGTAAAATCACCAATGCCTAAACCTATCGTACATGTAAGCTAATGTACAAGACCAATGAAAAATGTACCTTAGAGATTACACAGAAGGATGTGTAATGTAAAATAAATAATACAAAATTGAAGAAATTCAGCTGCCAACAAGCAGCTTTTTTTCTGTTGGATCTTATTTGTGTTTTTGGTGTCCTTTGCAAAGGCGAGTGAATCTTGTTGCAATTTTCAACTTTGGAAAAATTCTTTAGACATCTCCATATTAGCATTTAGTTTATGTGACCTGGAATACCATACTGTTTTTACCACTATTTAAAAAAGTAGAATGAATTCAAATCTATTTTTCTGCTAAATACTGTTTTGGGTTAATGTGTCTGAAAATGTCTGAAGGATGAAAAAATAACCACCAGTGATAATTTCAAACTTGTTAGATTTTTATGCATTCAAGAAGTATGAATTTGCAGTGTTTTGCTTCCTTTCAAAAGATGCATAATAATAGATGAGAAACATAAAATCAACAGCAGTGGAAATGTGAGAGGCAGCTCATTATTTGCAAGTATTGATGTTCAGTAATATTTGGAACAGAAACATCTGTGGTGCTTTTCCTGTAAGTCAGATTAAATATAGTAAGGTATACCACACTCAAGGGTTACACTGACAAACCTGATCACTGGAAAACAAAAATGTTTCTCGGGACAGGGGCAAAAGTCTGTGATTAAAAAAACTTACAATTTAATTTGTTTGACTTACAGCCATGCAAGGCCTGTTCGATTCCCCAAAAGGTAAGATTTTCCCCTGCTGTACGTACTGTAATGTTCTTTTTTTATTTAGTCCATGCAACGTACACATATGAGTTATTTGGGATTGGAGCGCAAGAATATAGTTCTGCTCAAAAAACAAAAAAAACATTCCATTAGTGAACCCTATTGGAAAATACAATAACACCAAAAAAGGTTATTTGCATTATTGTTATAAAACTAATTAAACAATATACATCATTATAAAATCAATGACAGATTTACATATGCCCATTTACATATGAACTCAACTCATTCTTGCTCACAACTGTGTATGACGGAAGTGCATGTTAAACACCCTAGAAGATTTTCTGAACATAGAGTATATTCACCACTGCTGTACAGTTTAAGGTTGTAAGACATGTTGACTGAGCTGGTAAGCTGAAGGAAGTCTTCTTTTGCGAGCTTGACACTACATGTTTATATGGCATTTAATTCTCAAAAAACTGCTAATCCTGCATATTTTTATGTACAGGGCTGCGTGCCATAGTTGTCATGGTATACACAAACAGAACAGAATTTGTGCTTTTATGTCTGAACTCTCTTTTCTGTTTTCTTCACTTTAAAATCATAGGGCCACAAATATTTCTAACATGCCCTCACCCTCGCTTGTCTGTTATTTTCTTCATATTTTACAAGCTGGACCAAATTGCTTTTAGTATTCAACAAAACTAAAGTTAAAATATATAATGTACATTTGTTTTTGCTTTCAGTTATGCAGAGCTAATTTCTGACTGGCCTGTGGTGGTGCTTGGAGTCTGTACAGTGCTGATTGTGGTTTGTACATTGGTAGGCATTCTAGTTCCGGATTTGCCTGACTTCTCAGATCCTTTACTGGTGAGGCAAATGTTTTTTGCAAGATATATTTTATAATGAAGTCTTGTCTTTATTCTTGAATTAAATGTTGTAATTTCTGTTGTAATTCCACTTTGTTTGGTGTCATTTACTCCGACACAGGTTTTATTGCGTGTTCATATCTAGCATAACTTATAATAAGAACCAAGGGATATGGGTCCCCATAAAGCAATTACATTATATTGCCAAAATTATGTTTCTACCCCTTCTCATAATTGGGTTCAGCTTTTCAGTCACATCCTTTTCTTACAGATGCATATTATGAGGTCCAGCAGAGCATGGTTCACCAAGTACTGTATGGGAAAAGTTACTTGCCTGTTAATGATGTCTGATGGTGTTAGGGATCTGTTATTTATTAATATAAACAAGAGAACCTAATCTGCATATTCTTGCATGACATGTGTGCACATGAAGGGGAGCAGAAATTTGGCACAATACCTCTCTAAGTTGGAACAGTTTGAGGAAACTTCTTAGAAAAGGAAAAGGTTTGACTGAGTATTTGCTTATGGTATTTGTTAGTAACACAAGCCTTGTTGCGCTAGCGCTAAAAAAGGAAGCAAAATTTTGTTGATAAATCATTCCTTTGAGATGGCATACAACGTAATATGTCCTTTCAAAAAATCTTCCTGTAGTTTTAAGATGATGTTATCACATTTCCTTAATATTATATCTTTTTCCTTAGGGCTTTGAACCAAGGGGTACTGCAATAGGTCAGCGGCTTGTCACTTGGAACAACATGATGAAAAACACTGGCTACAAAGCAACTTTAGCCAACTACCCATTTAAATATGCAGATGACCAAGCCAAAAGGTATCAAAGTAATTTTCTCCTGCATTTCTTGTCTTAGCACCTGATCTTATTAACTTGATCCTACTCTTACAACACATTACAGTCATTTGGCTTAGGCTTTTATCCAAAGAGACCAGCAATATGAGGACATGTACAAGTTTCAAGACAGTGTGAGAATCACATGCTAAATCTTTATGTAAGTGTAAGGCAAGTGCATTAAAAGAGGAGATGCTTCAGGAAATTTTTGAAACCAGAGGAATTCTGCTGTTCTTTTCAGCTTAGGCAGCTCATTCCACCATCACAGAACCACAAAAGAGAAAAATCTAGACTGGGTTTGTCTTGTGCATAGGGATGGCAGAACCAGACCATTTTTATTGGAAGAGTGGAGGGAGCTAGCAGGAACACAAGGCTGAAAGATGGGATTAAGGCAGATGTCACTCTATAGGCAAGAGTTAATGACCTGAATTTAATTCGGGCTGCAATGGGTAGCAGGGTGTCTGTGGGGTTTTAAAAAGTATTAAAAGGTGATAAATAAAAATAGCCAAATTTGTATTTATCACCTTTTGGTTTTAGTGTTTTTTTTTAATAGGTGTTATTTTTTCAGGCTATGAAAAGCCGATTGTGAGTGATGCATTTAAACGACGTGAACTATACAGTAGGGATAGTACGAGATGGAAAGACGTCACGTTCCGAATGATGGAATTCATTTGGGTTACAGTGGCTAACATTATTTTATTTTTTGGATCTGATGTAGTTGGTTCCTCAACTACGTAAGACGTTCATAATAATAACAGAAAAAAACCCGAGCCGTAGGTTTGTCCTTTGTAGCATTAGCCAGTTATGGTGTAACAATTTTTACATTTTGCTGCCAATTATAAAAGGTAATCAGTGTATTAAGAAGCTACCTCCCATAAAGCTGATTTGATGTGTGTTGATCTGCCTGACCCCTCTTTGTTTTGAAGAAGTTACTCTGCCTTATTTGGGAAAGATGGCCTATAGTAGCCTTAAGATGGCCTATAGTAGCCTCATTTTCTAAAATAAACCCTTGGTGGTTCTTCAAAATCTTGACTGTAGCCTATTTCTACAGTTTTTTTTTTTCAATATAGTTCATTTATAGTTAGTTTCATTTCTCTATATGAGATCGTAATAACGATCTGTGTACTGACGATCTGCCAAAGCAGAGAGATCATAGTATTGTCTAAAGACTACATTCCATCAACCAAATCACACTATTTGCTTGTCCACTAATTGCCCGCCATATAGAAACAGTGCTCAACCAACCAAAGTTCGGTTTTAATATGTATTATGATCAGTTAAATAACATTTATCTTATACTGTTGCCTTCTCAGCCAAGGCTTTGGTTCCTTACTCTCGGGCCACAGATATCTCTTTTCCATCAGAATGCATTTCCACAGGTTTCAGCACGAATTTGTGTAGGAAAACGTCACCGTGATTACATTCACGGAGTGCTCTAAAATAGTTCAGTTCAAGCCATTCAGATCTGCTTTTCTCAGACATTCATTTGCACAGATATTAGATTAGACACAAACGTTTTTTAACTGTATGAGCGGGTCAGTTCGCTGCCACGCAGCCACAGCTTCTTTAATGTTTGTAGATCAGAAAAAGGGTGTTAAAATGCAGCAAACATTTATTATAAGTGTTTAGCATTGCCCCAGTAATGTTTTAGCTTACAAACTACTAATAAAACTAAAAAAGCAAACAGAACGACTAAAACACAACAAATATGGGTGATCTTAGCTTCTCGCTCGAAATATCCGTTCCACCTTAAAATATGTAATGTGAATAGAAGCACAATTCAAGCGAGACGCTAAGATGCTTACTGTATCCGCCACCTAATACAACCGATAAATACACGGTTCTGAGTGACAGTAGTTAGAGGTTAATTTTGACAGTTTATTAGTAATAGCAGAGTTAATGATAGTTTAATGTAGCGGTTGAAAGCTGAGCTGTTAGCCGTTAGGGCTCCCAGTGACAGTTAGCAGCTAGGCTAATAGTGAGTCCAAAAATGATACAGTTTAGTGCTGAGTGTTCTTTCCTCATTGGGATGGGAGCATTTATTTACTTTCTCCAAAAAGAACAGTGACACTCACAAACAGAGCTGTCATGGAAAACTGCTAACACTCTACGCACTACCACACACTGAAATACGACATCTCCCATAATCAGAATGTTTTTATAGCCAAAACCAGTGGGTGGAGCTACCAGGCCAGTTTCTCCTCCCTCCTACACGCTGCAGCTTATGAAACCAAAAAGAAAAATCCAAAATGCAATATGACATTTAACTGAATACCCCTGGTATAGAGGCTAGGAGAGTAGTCACACCACAAGCAGCTGCAGCATAATGTACAAAAGAAAACAACCCACTCTGACAAACTATTGAGAAAGGCTCCATATGTTAGGACAAGCAAGCGATGGATAGAGATAACAGAGGCAGTTACCTTTTACCTCAGAAAAGACATGGTTCCCATCAAAACTGTGGGAAATGCGCGGTTTAAAATCTGCTGACTTTTTTTATATATATATACATATAATCACATTTTAGACATAGTACACTCTAAAGGACTAATGAAGTGTATACATGTACACTTCAGGTTCCTGTTTATTGTTTTACCTTAGGATATATTGTCATGTCATGTTAAATTACTGTGTCGAATAATTTAGTAAACGTTTGAGTTGTATTAGTTGCCATTTCATTTTTTTACCGTTTCTTGTTCTTGTTGATATTTTGTTCCTACATTTAAGTATTTAAGCTTTAAATAAACATGTTGGCAAAATTTAAATCCATTTAGAAATGTTTGTTATATTTTGGTTGTACTGTTCAGTAACTTGCAAAATAGTAAAAAAAAATCTATAGTTACAAAGTAATATAAATACGATGATAAAATCTAAATCATGATTTATCTTTTAAAAAATCGTGATATGAAATTATTGCCATATCGCCCACCCCTAATGATTGGTAATCGGTGATCGGCCCAAAAATGCTGATCGGAGCATCTCTAATTTTAAGTAATTTAAGGCAAATCCTCCATGTTGGTAAGTGAATATCATCGCACGCTGTCCTGCCCTCTTTTCAGTAACAGCCAATTGTAATCACATATAGCATAATGTAGACCTGGACCTATAGGACCTATGTTTATTTTAAAATCAAATAATAGCAATTCAAAAGTTCATGTAGTGGATGCCAGTTTTTGGAGTGATATCACCAACAGTTCATACAGAAGATGCCAGTTTGTAATGCATCAACAGTTCCTGCAATGTATGCCAGCCAGTGTTTTGTAATTATGTCTTTGTCATTGTTGCACATTTTATGTAGTTTGTTTTATTTTTATTCACAAAGTGAAAATCCATCATTGAAGGAGCCGCTGAGTGCTTTCAAAGTCTGTTGATTGGGGGGGGAGATGTTTTTCAACAAGGTAGAATGCCCACCATTCTCCTGTCACTCGCAACCTCCACTGAGTCCAGAGGATATCCAAGAACAGAGCTGTCCATCTGGATCAGCCATTATAGTCCCCAGTCTAAACTAAATCTTTTCAGTGACTTCATCTTTGCACCTTTTTTTCCCCCCAGTCACATGGCTCATAAGTGCGCTCTCTCCCATACTGGAAAGAAGTATGACCAAATTACACGCTTTGCATTTTGCCCTTTTTTTCCATCAATTAAATTAAATTAAATTAAATTCAGTTTTATATATATAGCACTCTTTACAACCAGGTTGTCACATAGCAGCTTTACAGAGTCCAGGTCCGAGCCCCTAGTGAGTAAGCCGAAGTTGACAGAGGCAAGGAAAAACTCCCTGTGTTTTCAGCCTGGATTTAAAAACTGAAACTGAGTACTGAATGTTGTGTGGTAAGGCATTCCAGAGCTTGGGGACTGTATATGAGAAAGATCTTCCCCCTGATGATGCTTTAATAATTCTGGGAATAGTTAAAAGGTCAGCACCTTGAGATCTGAGTGACTGCGGTGGTTCATAGTAACACAAAAGTTCACTTAGGTAATCAGGTGCAAGGCCGTTTAAGGCTTTATAGGTCAGTAGTAAAATATTTGATATTTGATTGGATAGTTTGGATAATATTGGACTAATGTGGTCAAATTTCCTGGTTCTGGTGAGGACTTTGGCTGCCGCATTCTGGACCAGTTGAAGCTTGTATACATTTTTATTGGAGCAGCCTGACACGAGGCTGTTACAGTAATCGAGTCTAGAGATAATAAAGGCATGGACAAGTTTTTCTGCATCGTGGAGACATAATGCACTTCGTAGCTTAACATTGTTTCGTAGATGAAGAAAAGCTAATGAGTGTCAAATGAAAGATCGTGGAAGCGTCTGTCTGTCCGTTCTTAGATACTAACTGAGAGGAGAAACCACATCCACCCATCCAGGCTGAGGCATTTGATTGTTCTGAATGTCAGCCTGCACTGACGACACACAGTTTGGTTACTGAGTTTGGCTCTGGATTGCTTCTGTGGATTTGTTTAAAATGAAAAGCTTGAGTAAAATATATAAAAAAGTTAGCAAATCAGCTTTTGCAACAGAATACACAATATTAGGCAATTATAAGGCTTCTCATTAAAAAAAATAAATGCCAAGGGTTTATCAACACACAAAGTATTCATATTTGCCAAGTTAGGTTAAAATATGAGGCTGCAGATGATGATAAACCAAGTCGTTTGGGAGCGAAAGAATCAGTTTTGGGGAGCCATGGCAGAAAAGCTGGCTCTCTGAAAAGAGCCGAACTTCCCATCACTACGACACACTCTTTGCAAAGATTTTGCATTACAATTCAATTGTTCTGGGAACCGAGACAAGTCAAGTTTGGAAGAAAAACTACAAATCCCAACTCGTAAATAAGCTGGAGAGAATAATTACTGCCCCCACAGGTGAATACAGGAAACTACACATTGGGCTGCGGGCTAAAGTTAAACAGCTTCAGACAAAAGCCAGTGTAATGCCAATCAAGTGCAGATAAAAAATGCTACAAAACAGTGCTCCAATCACTTTCAAAATTCCATGATAATTCCCTGACTTGGCACCCAAATGATAAAATTCCCTGATTTTTCCTTACTGGAAATGACTTTACTGAAATTCCATGATTTTCCAGAAATTCCCTGACCCGTGGGATTGCTGCAGCTCTCTCTGCTCCCTTTTCAGCCGCTCCTTACTTCCTGAATTGAAGGTTCTCCTCTGCTGCATGAGGACACCCTTGATTTCTGGAAAATGATGCGCAGTCCTAATGGGTATAGTATTATCCACACAGAAAATAAAAATTCTTCATAACACTGGCCACAAGACTCTGTGTCCACCCCACAATCATTACACAGTACCTTCCACACAGTAGACTCAAACAATCCTTTAGAGCCTCCTCGTCTCTTCTGACCTTCTTTGCACTGTGTGGGTGACTGCTGCTTTCCTGTGTAGTACTAACGGCTCACGCACAAGCACAAGGTGCACCTGGTTGTGATCAAATCTTCCAGGGGTGGTGATGAATTGTGAGAATTATCATACAGTACATCCAGTGTTTTATTGTCTCTGGTGGAGCATATGACATACTGGGTGAAATTGGTACAGAGATGTATTAAGTCAAGTTTTTTTGTCATGTACAGACAAAATGCTGCTTCATTACCCAAAATATAATTCTTAGTCTCGTGTTTACAAACACATAAGTAGATAGATTTTTTTAAGTACTACAAGAAATAGAAATAGAAAGTAAGTCAAATTACATTTTAAAAGATTTTATGTACAAGTATTCATATAATATCTAATGCAAAATAGTGCAGTGAGGTTTTTAGGATGTGGAGTACAAAATAGTGCAAAGTGTCATTGTTTAAAGTGAATTCAAGTTGGTGTGTGCAGACTGTCAGCAGTGCAGAAGCCAATTCAGATTCTACTGGTGTTGGTCTGAATGCTACTGCACTGCCTGTCTGATGGCAGGGGCATGAAAGGCTGTGGCTTGGGTGGCTGGGATCAGAGAGGATCCTCTGTGTGTTCCTCCTACAGTGCTGTCTGTAGAGGACCTGGATGTCTGGCAGTTCAGTCTGGGTGATGTGCTGATGTTGATGCCCAGGCATCTGAAGCAGCTGACCTCCTCCACCTTTGCTCCTTAAATGTGGATGTGGATGTGGCCTGCCCCCTGCAAGCTCCTGTAGTCCATGATGAGCTTTTTGGTTTTGCTGATGTTGAGCAGGTTGTTGTTGCTGCAGCACCAAGATTTTGGCGCTATCACCTCTGCCCTGCATGCCGACTCATCTATGAGAACTGCAGCCAATGATGGTGGTGTCATCTGTAAAGTGTGAGGTCTTAAATAGTCAAAACGAAAATAGTATATGTTGTACTGTTACGAGAATGAAATAAAAAATGTAAGAATAAATATAGCAATGAGCAGAGCTGCCATAACAGGCAGACACTTGCTGGGGGT
Source organism: Ladigesia roloffi (assembly GCA_037577295.1). Taxonomy (NCBI): domain Eukaryota; kingdom Metazoa; phylum Chordata; class Actinopteri; order Characiformes; family Alestidae; genus Ladigesia; species Ladigesia roloffi. The sequence continues at coordinate 12,501,337 of JBBKCR010000148.1, read as the reverse complement.
TCCAGAAGACAGACACAGACTATCCAGACACAAGTTTAACGTTGAACAGATACATTTTGTGGCATCACTGACATTGAAGTACAGAACCAACGCTACTTGTGTTTTAGCAGAACTACGCACGCACAACACCTTCCACCCCCCCCGCCCCTCCCCTGACACATACGTGCAACACCTCCCCACCTTTGTACACCGTAGTTCGCACACTGGTTATATGTGCCCCCCTAAAATCACACTGGCCCCCCCTTAGTCCCCCTGGCCTTGGTTGCAGCAGTACAAAGATTGCTCGTTTTTGACCAACGCAATAAGTGATGAATATAGAATGTCTGAATCTCTGTTTTCTCCTGCATCAAAAAGGGTCAAGGGCGTTTGAAAGGAGTTTCGTCAGAAAGTCTTCTGTGATGTGCCATGTTATCTGTATCCAAAATCCAAGCCATGCTGCGCAAAACTGTGTCCATCGTCTTCACAGTTAAGGCAGTACCAAGGCAAGGGTCATTTAAAAGCTGCTCAATATGTGAGTGACAAGTGTGTCATTATTAGGCTTGGGAATATTTCAAATCAAAACAAACCAATTGTCACTCACATATTGAGTTGTTTTAAATATCCTTGCCTGTCCCCTTTTCAGGTGTCCAGATGAATCCTTGAGCGATTACTCTCCCGGGCCTCAGATATAGTCAAGGGGGTTTGCATCCTGATTCTCTTCCTGCAGCTCACCTACTCAGCTTTTGGCACAGTATCGGATGGAGAAGAGCTGTTTGTCCAGTTTTGAACACTTTCAAAAAATCCTGGTGAAAAGCCATCTACTTTCTAGTAAAGGGGCAGAGACTGACTTGAGCCAAAATCCTCTGTCCTTACAATGTGCTCAGCCACCACTTTCTGGTGGGTTCACACCACTTTCTGAAAGACATGGAGCTTTTTTTAATAACTTCCATTCCCCAATAATGGAACATTCTTGCTCAGGAACCCAGTATGCTGAAGGTAGGATTCAAATCCATGACCTCTTTACCCAGAGGCAAAAAATTCCTGTGCAACCCAGAGTACACTGCCTGGCTAGCCTTTTTAACATGGACCAATTCAGAAGATTGTTGGTACGGTCAAATGATCCTGGGGTTGAATAACAGTTTTGAATCACACGCACACATAAGCAAAATGAACAAGTAGGCAATTAGTAGGCCTTGAAAACACAACAATAAATTGCAAATGCATTTTTAAGCTTAAAGTTGAAAGATTTTTGGGGGGCCCATTTCATATGTGTAAGTATCCATTTACTTCTAGTTCTTCCACACTCTGAAGTGACAAAGTGGATCATTCTTGACTGGTACTGCTCCAGCTGACTGGAGTTTCAGGTTTTTGTGTAAGCTTTCTCTCATGCTGGGGAATCTGTGTCGCACTCTGTGTTCAGCCAGCTGATGGAAGATGCCCCTGGGTGTCAAAATTGTCAGGTCTCTGCAATCTCCTCAGACTTTCACACAGACAGCATTCATAAAGTTTGGAAAATGGCCTGCCTCATGCATGCCAAAATATTTTCTTTCTTTTTCTTTTCTTTCACTTGGGTTCAATTTCTCAGGAGGTGAGTCGCTTTCTATTTACCTGGTTAAATCTGTTTTTTGTTCCACTGATATTGTTTGAATAACTTTTTTTAAAAGGCTAAAAATGTTGCATGGCATTTTTCTGCTGACATTTTTTTATATTCCTCCTCTCTCCTCCTCTCTCTCCTCTGTGCACAGCAAAATCATCACACAAGCTGCTGCTGATTGGCTGCCCTTTTCTAAGACACACAATCTGATTGGCTACAACCAAATTCTGCAATTAGCACAAGATTAACCCTTCTCATGCCAAATAGACAACAGCATATACAACGCAATACAATAAGTACACATAGCATATTTATTACAGCTTGAAGTAGCATGGACTGCATATTTGTGCTGTTATACAATGCCAGCTGGTCTACATCTTGCATGAAATATTTTTAATCTTTGCTTCCTCTGTAATACAGATAGCTAATCAATGCAATTCAGGCTCTGTTACTGCCTAGATGGCACCATTACTAAGTGGAGCAGAGCCTTGCTTAATATTTTTTCTGCCTATGTTTTTTTTGCTAAGTTTCTCCTATTATATTATAGCTATGAACCTGGGAGTGCTTCCTCTGAGATATTGTCAAGGTGATGCTTAGACAAAATATGGCAGCATATAAAATGTAACTCACTGTGAATGCTGGTGAATAATGTTTGTGCTATGCTGAAACACTGAACTGAGACAGCATTTTTAAGAGCAGGAGGTACAATTTGAGTGGTCATGACAAAATCTAGTATTTACAATAATCGTATAATTCATACTTTATATGCAATTGTCTCTATATATTGATGCTACAATATTTATTTTTAATTTGCATTACACTGTTTTCTAGTCACCAAGAAGATAGATGGTCAGAGGATCATTATGAAAGAGATAGAAGGCAAGCAGAATGGGACTTCAGTAAAGACAGTTTCTTCTGTGATGTTCCAGGTAAAATTTCTAAATATTTTAGTCACAAAATATAAAGTACTTTTAATTTTATTAAGGGTATTCCCAAATATGTACTCGCAGGTGACAGCTACTCTAGAATTGTTTTTGCCTCTGCGGAAGGGAAGAATCTGTGGAATATTCAAGCTATTAAGTCCATGTGCAGTTTTGACAATTACAGGGTATGTGCATTTCTGAATTTTTGGGAGAAAATATGCTGTACAATATTTTACACCCATTTTGATCATAATAAGAAGGCTATGTATCTATTTGTGTTCCTAACACTAATAAGAATCAAAGCCTCAATATATTATGTTGTCATTTTGTTGAATTTATAATGTTAATCTATTGCTTTGGACTATCTGCACTGCCTATATTCAAGATCGTTGAATTCGGTTGGCTGATTCAATCTAATTTAATTGAATTTAAAACATGACTGAAGTACTAAAGCATCTTAGGTTAATTTCCTGTTATTAGATTTTATTTCTAGCACAATGACTTGTTAAAAAATCCAACTTATTTATGGTCTCTTTTCAGGTTCGCTCCCATCCCAAGTACTTGAGTTTGTGTCAGCGCACCACAGCTGCCTCCTGTTGTCCTAGTTGGACCCTGGGGAACTACATTGCTGTACTCAACAACAAGTCCTCTTGCCAGAAGATAACAGAACGAGATGTGTCTCACACCTTGAAGGTCCTGCGTTCCTGTGCCAAGTACTATTATAATGGGACTTTGGGTCCTGAGTGTTGGGACGTGTCCTCCCGTAGGAAGGACCAGGTCAAGTGTGGCAACGTCCCCAGAAAGTGCACCAAATATAATGCTGTTTATCAGATTTTGCACTTCTTAGTGGATAAAGATTTCCTCAATCCAAAAAACACTGACCTCCTTCCACCAGCTCTTAAGTATAGCATGCTGTTCTCACCTACAGAAAAAGGTGAAACTATGATGAAAATTTACTTGGACAACTTTGAGAACTGGAATTCCTCAGATGGTGTCACTACTGTGACTGGCATAGAGTTTGGCATCAAACATAATTTGTTCCAGGAGTACCTTCTTACAGATACTGTGTATCCTGCAATAGCTATAGTAATTGTGCTAGTGGTTATGTGTGTGTACACTAAATCCGTTTTTATCACCATTATGACCATGTTTGCCATCATAAGCTCACTAATTGTGGCCTATGTCCTTTATCGGGTGGTCTTCAACTTTGAATTTTTCCCTTTCATGAATCTTACAGCACTCATTATTCTCGTTGGAATTGGTGCTGACGATGCCTTTGTCTTATGTGATGTTTGGAACTACACAAAAATTGACAAACCAAACTCTGAACTTTCTGAAACTGTTAATGTTACACTTCATCATGCAGCTCTGTCAATGTTTGTCACCAGCTTCACCACTGCTGCTGCCTTCTATGTTAACTATGTCAGCAAAATTACAGCCATATGCTGTTTTGGTGTGTATGCTGGCACTGCTATCCTGGTCAATTATGTTCTGATGGTAACCTGGTTACCTGCTGTTGTGGTTCTACATGAGCGATACTTGCTCAACCTTTTCATTTGCTTCAGGCAACCACATCTTCCGACATCTAGGAATTCAAGTTTTCTGACAAGTTTATGTCAGAAAGCCAGTAAGTGCCTGAGTGCTACTTCAGAGTCTGCTCGTGTTTTCTTTGAGAAGGTGTTGCCATGCATTGTAATCAAGCTGCGTTACCTGTGGCTTTTTTGGTTTCTGGCTTTGACAATAGGTGGAGCATATATTGTCTGTCTGAACCCCAAGATAAAATTGCCCTCCTTGGAACTATCAGAATTTCAAGTGTTTCGCTCCACACATCCCTTTGAGCGCTATGATGCAGATTACAAAAAACTGTTCATGTTTGAGCGTGTCCATCATGGAGAAGACCTCTACATGCCTATTACTGTTATTTGGGGTGTTATTCCAATAGACAATGGGGATCCCTTGAACCCTAAAAATAAAGGCAAACTAGCACTTGACACTAGCTTTAACATTGCCAGCCCTGCCAGCCAGGTATGGATTCTTAACTTCTGTCAGAAACTCAGAAATCAAAGCTTTGTGTTCCAGTCTGATGAGCAAGATTTCACCAGCTGTTTCATGGAGACTTTTAAACAGTGGATGGAGAACCAAGATTGTGATGAGGCTCGAGCCTACCCATGTTGCAGTCAGTCCACTTTCCCCTATAAACAGGATGTATTTGAGCTGTGCATCAAAAGGGCTATTATGGAGTTAGATCGAAGCACCATCTATCACCTGGACAGCAAGACCCCGGGGCCAAGATTTGACATTAATGATACCATTCGTGCCATTGTACTTGAATTTCAAAGTACATATCACTTCACTTTAGCATATGAGAAAATGCATGAGTTTTACCATGAAGTGGATGCCTGGATCCAGGAGGAGTTAAAGAATGCTCCAGAGGGCTTGAGCTATGGCTGGTTTGTCAGCAACTTAGAGTTCTATGACCTCCAGGACAGTTTGTCAAATGGCACGCTTATTGCCATGGCATTATCAGTGTTGGTTGCCTTTAGTGTTATGCTTTTGACAACCTGGAACATCATTATTAGTCTCTATGCCATCATTTCAATTGCTGGAACCATTTTTGTGACTGTTGGATCTCTAGTGCTTTTGGGCTGGGAATTAAATGTACTGGAGTCAGTCACAATATCAGTGGCTGTAGGACTTTCTGTGGACTTTGCAGTGCATTATGGTGTAGCATACCGCCTTGCTCCAGAACCTGATAGGGAGGGGAAGGTAGTTTTCTCCTTGAGCAGGATGGGTTCAGCCATTGCCATGGCCGCTTTCACTACCTTTGTAGCTGGGGCAATGATGATGCCATCCACAGTACTGGCCTACACCCAACTTGGCACATTTCTGATGCTAATTATGTGTATTAGTTGGGCATTTGCAACATTCTTCTTCCAGTGCATGTGCTGCTGTCTTGGTCCTCAGGGCACTTGTGGACAGATTCCTATACCTAAGATGTTTATGTGTGATACTTTTGAAGTAGATTCCTCCTCCTCCAGTCATACCCAGGTTAAACATGGACAGGCAAGCAAATACCAGTCAGACACTGGGGGCCAAGAGGTTGAGTATGAACTTCAGCCCCTGGCAACCAATGATAGAAATATGGGAAATAGAGTTGATCAAGCATGTACTCATCTACTCAATGGGAATGTTCATCATGCATCTTGTTTTCAGTTTAAAAACAAATGTAACCCTGAAAGAGAAAACTCTGCCTCTGATAACAGCATATCAAGTAACGATCCTGCACATATGCATGAGTACTTGTATAGTACTAATTCTTGTGGGGATCCTTTGCCTCAACCTATACCGAACATACAGTGTGCCCTGCACCACTCTTGTACTCAATCTAGAGAGTCCCCATGCCCAGTTTCACATTATGCTTTGGTAGGAAATCATGTTGCCAAACCTCAGAGCATCTTGTCTACCATTGATCCAGTGCACATGACCAGCCATCACATGAACTATGTTCAGTGTGCCTCTGGTCATTTCCACCACTGTGCCCGGTCTCAAAGCCCAAGGTCTAGCAACCTCAAATCTCATGGCTGCTACCGTAGGGGATATGGCTTGCACACATTGCACCTTCAACCTCAGATTCACCCACCTGATACTTCAGGACTGGAAGGGTCCCACTTAAACAACTGTAATCCCAGTCTCTCTCCTTCTGAGGATCCTTTAGCTCTCTCTAGATCGGCAGCCTACACTCAGTTACCCACAGTTCAGTCCTGTACTTTACCTCAGACACCAAGCATATGTATTCCTAATAATGAAACACAATCAAGGGACCAAAAGGTAAATTCCCAAGTCTTTCAGAACATAGCATGTAACCACCTAAAAACAAATGTGACAAATGACACTTCGATTTCTGTGCTGGGAAAAAATGAGAAGCTCAAGATTGCTTCAACGTTGTTGAAGAGCAGTCCCCAATGCAAACAAAATCACAAAGAAACGAATGTGAGTGCGGACTCCTCAAAACAGTTAAATTACTTTAACAGGACCACGAAATTAAAGTGCAATTCTGTAGAGATTCATGAGACAAATACTGAGACAAATATGCCTGTTCTTTCCAGTAATTCATACCCCTCCTCTGACAGTTTATGCTGAAGATCAAAATGTAAGAACTTGGAGGATATGAAGATATACAACAAAAGTTTTGAGGTTATGTGTGGTGTTTCTCTACAATTAAATGTGTGGAAGATGCCACTGCTTTTTGTCCTTTCTTTTGACACATCTTCCAGAAGCTCAATACATCCTTCAAAACTAGATGTATTTCATTGTGATGCAAAACATGACTAACTCAGAAGCTGAGAGAACAAGCAGAAATCAGCAGGGACCAAGCAGAATGTGCAAACTGGCCTAAGTTGTTGGATGTTCACTATTTCAGCAGGTGAAAGAGAATGATTTGAATTTCGAAAATTCAGTGGAGACATTTTAAAACAATGAATTTTGGGGGTAAACCAGCCATGTCAGAGGAACAGGGTAAAACGTATAGCTTGATGTAGCACCATATTATAGCTTTATTTGTTTAAAACTGAGTACGTAGTATGTCGGTAAGACTGGCCGTTTACTCATTCATGTACTGGGTGCAGCATTTTGTTTGACAGCCATTGTGTTTATTTAACCAAAAGACATATTAAAAGATGCAAGCAATTGTTGCAATTGGTTTTTAATATATCAAAATGTGTCAGTTGCAGTGGCACCTGTGGGTGGAATTTCAAAACATTTGCTTTCAAAGAATATGGAATTGATGTATGCCAAATTTTGTGAAGTTTGACCCATTACAAGATATTGATGGTTCTTCTATGAATCTTGGTTATAGAACCGTAAAACCTTTTTTTCTACAAATAAAAATGTTTTGTAAATTAATTTTTATTATTATTTGTTTTTATGAAACCATCCATTGAAGGGTTATTTGGGAAACCCCTTATGAACATTATTTTTGGCACCTCTGTGTAATCTTTTCATTTGTGGGTATAATTATTTTCAAAAAAATTTCACTAAATGTGATCTGCTTTGTATTTGCTCACTGATACTTGCTGCCAGCCCAAAATGCAGAGTTTTAATCTCATTATGGAAAAAAAGCATTTATGTTGCAAACCACAATGGGGGTTGTAAAATCACCCCATCACACATGATTTGCAGATGTGCCAGAACCTGACATTTTTAATAGAATTTTTTTATTATTCATGTTTCCAACATAGACAAATATAAGGCTTTTATCATGTATTAATCTGATTTTTGCTATGAAGGTTTGTTAGATCAGTAAAAATAACCCAGCCTAGAAAACAAACAGCTTAATTGGTTGGTGATGTCAAATACTTATTTTACCAGTATACCCTTATAAGTAAAAATATTTCCATAGGTGCTATTGACATACTCTCTAGATATCAGTAACAGCCCATCTAATCTACGCATGCAAAAATTCAATCCATAGATGTCCATACATTATGTGTAATAAAATTTAATTATACAGGGGGAAAGTAGACCTCAAACATTCATGAATCTTATGACTATTAGAAAATCAAAATGTGTGGTGTGCAATAAAAAAAAACTCAATCGATCAGATGATTAGGGACTGAGAAATTATTGTTTAAAATTTTATTTTTATGGTAGAGTACCCTCAACATATGATGAGAGAGAGAAGATGGTTGAGTATCCTTCCAAATATGTGTCAGAGAGAGAATATGTGACATCATGGTAGACTTGTAGTCAAGAGTCCCTAAACCAAGACCAAGACTCTACCAAGACCGACAGATTTGTAGGGACCTCTGAAAATAAGTAGTAGAATTAATATATTTGTTATTGGGGACTGTACATTGTATTGTACTGTCTTAAATGTATTATGTTGGTTATAGTAATTCATTCAACTACAGCATACTTTGTTGTATAAATTCACCCAATGGGTGGTTGGACTTGGAAAAGCCCAGGAAGCACAAGCTGGGGGATGGGTTTTTCACCATGAGGGGAGTTTACATCTGGCTGTGCATTTTGTAAACCTACCCTGAACACACTAATTTTGTGAGAAACCCGCATCTTATCTTCACAGGCAGGCAGGATTTGGGGGAGGACATAGTGTGTGTGTGTGTGTGTGTGTGTGTGTATAAATTATTTATTTATTTATTTATTTTGAGGCTGAAAACCGAAACTCAAAACAGAAAAAAATTATGAAGATATTTATTTAGCATTCAGATAATGCACGATATAAAATACGATTTGACATCAAATATTTTCCTTGCCCCTACCCGCAAATAGCCTAAAGCAAGATAGCTGAAATTTTATATATTGAAATATCCTCTCTCATAGAACGACTGAATTAAATTTAAATATTCTGAGTTAAGCGCTTAAAAAAAATTGCATTCAAAACAAGTACTTTAAAAACCAGTGAAAGATAAGCCAACATTCTCTGTAGGCATTCCCTTCTTTTAAAAAACACAGACAAAAAATGATCATTCTGTTATACATCAGAGCACACAGCAAGAATTTCCACCTCTGCATTTAAACACACTACAAAGTGGGAATTGAACTGTGATTTCCTGATTGAAGAGCAAACGGCCTAACCACTAGAACACCAGTTGCGCACGGACAAGGGGGCTTAGACAGGTTCTTCAGTGCTTCATACTCTGCATGGCAATCGGGATGTTTAGATTATTTCGGATAAATTACTCATCATGTTGAGACAAACGGCTTTCTGCGAGTCCTTCTTAGAAATATAGAAATGCAACACACATTAGACATGCTGACTCTAAACCCGTCTGGCGCGTGGATCGTGGTCGCATCATTTGCATCATGATTGCGTCATCACAGTTTCGGGCCGATGTAAAAAAAATAAAAATGAATAGACAGAATATATA